>JALHBL010000125.1:0-32500 GCA_023638675.1 Camponotus pennsylvanicus
ACTGAAGAGTGAAATCAAATGCGCCCTACAAAATAAACTTTACCAAACCTGACAATGTCGGATCCTTGCTTGGATTCTCGTCGAATCGTATATTGCAACCTCACAAGTGGTACGAATCGGACGAACCGGTTAATATTATAAACGTCAATATTATTCGTATAGAATGTAACGTGACTACTGGTGCGTACAGCAATGGCGTGTGCGCGTACACACGATACATGAATTTTCACCGAGCGTACCGCCAGGATATAAGATATCGGAAATGCCGGCACAGATCATTTATCTGCCGATCATCGTACGGAGCATTACGGATTTAACGATACGTATTGTGGATCAAAGAGGTCGATTGCTCGATTTTTCGGAGAAGAGTTTTTTACCGTAAGATTGCATATACGGCGGCGACAAACATGGTATGCTCGTGCTGAACGGAAACGGAGCACGCGAGAGACAATACTTTTACGAAAAGGACAATACTATTGCGGTATCGGGTGACAATAATAAGATAGCCGTTAAAGAAGAAGCTGAGCGCGTTGAATCGTGAATTTTAAAATCATTGGGATTCACCGTACGAAAGAATGATTAGTATTTTGAATATCGGAGGTGAAATTAAGTGCTTTGACGATCGCATCGTCAAGATTGAGACTCACACGTACAATCCGTACGCTAATACGACGCTTGGATACAGCGATGAGATACGGTACCTATACAACATCAGGATTTGTACACGTTACCGTGCGAAAGCTTTCTTTACATCGAGGGAAAGTTGAATGTGCGTAAAGCGAATGACGAAATGAAGGTTGTATTGGGAAACAATTGTGTCGCATTTATGTTTGACGCGATACGAATACGACGAATTAGAGATTGATCCTTAACAAATCAATGGAATAACTTCGACGCTTAAAAATTATGTCTCTCTGACGCACCAGAAAGTATAAACTTGAAGAACGCTGCGTGGGATTTGACGTATAATGGTGACAAAATTATTTCAACTATTGCGTACCGCTCAACATGTTGCTGGGATTTTGCGAAGATTATAAACGCGTTGGCGATAACGCTCGTCACGAATTGATTCTGATACGTTCGCGCAACGATAATAATTTGTCTATTCGGACATTCATCGTCGAGCTGAGATTGAATTTACTCCAAGATACAGTGGCGTATGCCTCATGTAATATTGAACGAGATTAATAAATTGTCGATGTTATGAATGTTGGAAAGCGGACGATACTTGAACATGAGTTTGTGATCTTGGGATCTATACGAATTTCCTCTGCTGCATAGCACGACTAAGCATTCGTGGACCGTGAAAGCCACCTCCCAGCTAGAGAAACCACGATACGTGATCTTTGCACTGCAAACTGGTAAAAAGAATTCAGTGTCACAAGATGTTACATTATTCGATGACTGCAAATTGACCAACGTTAAACTCTATTTAAACTCGGAATTTTATCCCTACGATGATTTAAATTTAGATTTTGAAAAAAATAGATTCGCCGTCCTATTCGACATGTACTCTCGTTTTCGCAAATCTTATTACGGATGCGATAACAGCACCACGCTATTAACCATTTCAAAGTTTCTACATTGCGGTCCTCTCGCGGTCATTGATTGCTCGCGACAAAACGAGTCTGTCAAAACTGCTACCGTGGACGTGAGAATAGAGTTTGAATGCAGGGAAAATATACCGGCGAATACTACCGCCTATTGTCTCATCTTGCACGATCGGGTTGTCGAATATAATTCATTGACCAATGTAGTCCGCAAAATTATATAAGTCAGCAAATATCCCCTCCATTGCATATGAAAATAAATATATAAAAGATTGAGATGTTTGACGATCGACATCAGTCTGCGATCGGATCTTGTCATCATGGCTCCGCCAACGTTTGTGGATCTACAAGGATTTATCGTTGGGGAAATTTTTGTCGTGAAGGGGGCTGCGGTTCTGAGAAAAGGATCCGTACTTTCTCATTACATTTTTACATGTCCCGAACCATGGCACAATGCTCACAAAATCTGAGAGATGCCAGGTTTTATGGCTGGTGAAAAATCACTGTGGATTATCGTGGGATGATGGACACGTTTCATATTGGAAATCGAAACGTTTAATTACGACGACGGTGATGGGTGTAACGGAGGAGGATGATGATGTGTCACCTCTCGTATACGTTAAAGGGCATGAAAAACGACAATGGCTGGCCGGTATACTGGGCGATGATGCGAGAAACGATGTTATTATCGAAACTTTGGATGCAGACTATGGGGATACGGCTTCTTTAAATAAGTTAGATGTTAAGAATATTGTGCGTTGTGAAAATCATGTTAAAAAATTGCGCTTTACAAAATGTATTTAAGATTTATAATTGGTGGTTGAAACATCATGATAATGATTCATCGAATCCATATTTATAATAAATTGATAACATGCAATATATTTTTATCGTCTTATTCTCTCCTTTCTTTCCTTATCTATGCACGTGGGCAATATCGTGTTTTCGTACGTGACACAGCTGTCATTAGATATTGTATTTCGATTCATGGTAATACATTTAAATAATTGTTTGATAATTGAATATTGTTTTCCGTTCGACGGTCGTTTATTTCCGTTCGATGACCGTTCAATTGCCGTTCGACGGTCGTTCGTTTCCGTTCGATAGCCGTTCGACGGTCGTTCGTTTCCGTTCGACGGGCGTTCGATCAGGGTTGACGCATTATATTATAGCGTTATATTATATCATGCTAAGTTGCATGGGAACATGCATACTTTTGTCTTACGACGCGTTTTTGGTAAAGCGATAATGATATGTCCCTATTCTAAAGTTTTGTACTGATACGATTGTCTCCTCAGAAAGTCGCGATATGATAATATTAATATTATATCATGCTGAGTTGCATGGGACTGCGTATACTTTTGTCTTACGACGCGTTTTTGATATGGTGATAATGCCACATCTCCGCTATAAAATCTCGTGCCGAGACCTCGTTGCCTCGTCACAAAGTTCTGAATCGTATGCGAGTTAAGAAGTGCGTGTCAAAAAGTCAAATTAAAAAAATGGATCATATACATATCTATCCTGAATGGAAAAGGAAAATGTTTGAGCTATTGTGCATCGTGTTCCTGAAGCTGACGTTCATGTGGAATGTATCGTTTTTTGTGATTATTTTGTAAAAATTGTGTATTTATATTAATTATATTTTTTAAACAAATATTTTTGATATAGTTCCAGGATGAAGTCCGGATACCTGGTTTTATTAACATAGAGCGTCGACAATGGGTGCGGACGGTGCGCCGGGCAAGGAGAAGCCATTTCTCTTATATGTGGGGCGACACCCCGGAGAGTCGCCAGGTCGAAAATATTTTCGACCTGCGGCGGCTCTTTGGGGAAGAACCCTACGATGAAATAGAAGAGGAATGGAGGATCATTGAAGAGGAAAAGGAGGAGGAAAGAGAACAGGAGGAACAGGAGCAGGAAGAAGAGGAACAGGAGGAGGAAAGAGAACAGGAGGAGCAGGAAGAAGAGGAACAGGAGGATGATGAAGAGGAGGAAAAACAAGAGGAAGAAAGACAAGGGGAAGAAGGAGAAGAGGAATGGATTGATAGATGTAAGTGTATTTTTTCTTTTTATAAATCTTATCGTAATATATTTCTATTAACGCAGCATCCTTTTTCACTTCTGTTCCAGAAGCGGCCTCTCCCTTAGCCCGGCGCATCACCCCCCCATATATATATATATTTTTTTTTTTTATATTTTATTATTATTATATATTTTATTATATATATTATATATTAGTACACACACACACACACAATTGTATTACACACATAATAAATTTTATATTTGTCATTTATAAAAAATTGCAGTTATTTACGCGCCTTTCCCTTGCGCTATCTCTCTCGCGCGCTAGTTGTAAGTATCGCGATATCTTCGTTGCGTTCGTCATTGCTCTTTCGCGCTATCTCTTGCTCTCGCGCTTAGATAGAATAAGTAATCTCTCTCGTACGCGCTATGACACAAAAAATGTATACACTTTAATAAATTTTATATTTAGTATTGAAAAAAAAATGTATTTATTTATACACATTTCCCTTGCGCTCCCATCCCTTGCGCTATCTCTCTCGCGCTAGTTATAAGAATTTATCGTTGTCTCTATCACACTCGTCATTATTCTCGCGATATTATCGTTCTCTCTTTCGTATACGTTGTCTTGCGCTATGATTCTCTCTTACACGCGTTGTTCTCGCGATATTATCGTTGTCTCTCTCGCACGCGTTATCTTAGCTATTATCATTCTCTCTCGCACGCGTTGTCTCACGATATTATCGTTGTCTCTCTCGCACGCGTTGTTCGCGATATTATCGTTCTTTCTCTTTCATATGCTCGTCGCTATCACTCACTCACTCACTCACTTACCTTTGCGTCATCCTTCTCCCACCTATGCGCCATCTTACAATGTGTCGTCCTTGTCCCACGTTGACGTCATCCTTGTCGCACGTTGACGCTATCCTTGTCACACGTTGATGCCATCCTTGTCGCACTGTCCTTTTCACACACTTAGCGCTATCCTTTTCCCACACGTAGCGCTATCCTTCTCACACCTTCGCACCGTTCTCCTGCGGATCCCCCTTCTCCTCGCGGACCCCCTCGTCCATCGGTCACGCCGCGATTCCCCCTTCTCCGCGCGGACCCCCTCGTCCATCGGTCGCGCCGCGGATCCCCCTTCCCCGCGTGTGACGTCACTCACCGCGCGCAGCAATTCCTCCTTCCCCACGCGTGACGTCACTCCCCCACGCCCCGGTTCCCCTCGCGCCTCACGCCCCCTGAGAGGACCTGAGTTAGAACCCGCCTAGCTATACTACTTATATATAAAATTATATATATATATATATATATATATATATATATATATTGCGTATATTAAAAATAAAATATAAATAAAAATAAAATTATTCTTATGGCCGAGTGTATTTATATACTTTTATAAATGTCCAAGATATTCACTTATCAAAAATGAAAAAAGTAATATGTCTCGAAAGTTCGTGAAATTTTCACATAGATTCCACGTAGATTCTAGTACCGTTTTTGAGCGGATTATCCACTCAAATATTCAAGTGGATTCAACAATATTAATCTACGTGGTAATAACGTGGATTTCACGTACTGTTTTTGTCGGGTAACTGTTACTTGGTGTTTGCTGGGTTTGGTATTAAATCCCCAGTAAGCAAAATGTTAGCAGGTTGGCAGCAGATTGGCAGCAAATTCGATCAGAATCCCACACCAGAACCATAGCCATCTGTGTCCGCATTAAGCTTTTGTTTTGGTGACAGAGTCTGTAAAACATAACCTGTCAACAAACTGTCGGCAGAAACCGAGCAGGTTCTGCGCGATGCAATTTGATGTTAGATTGCCAGCAGAAACCGAGCAGAATCTGCGCATGCAACCTGATGGCAAATTGACAGCAGAAACTGCACAAGATTTGCGCTTACTTTTATTAATATTATATAAATGCAACAAAATTGATTATTACAAGTGCTAAATAAGAATATTATCGGCAAGTTAATTACAATTTTCTTCTAAAATGACATATATGTCATATGTTATATCGTAATAGATGTTAATGTAATATATGTTATATCGTAGTTATATCTCATATAGCGAAGGACTAATTTAATTAAATTAAATTAATAATAAAGTAAATGATAAAAGTAAATGTAACTTGTAAAACTGGAGATGTAATTTATTTAGAATAAAATTCTTGCTTTATGCCTCAAATAGGCAGTACATGAATAATTTACCATTTATCATATTGATTCCAATCAGTTTAATATTCTGAATCTCATCTGCTTGTATCAGATATCAGAAATTAAAGTGATAAAAATTAAAATGATAATTACTATATTTTTAGTCTTTTATTCATATTCGCGACTTTATATATATTTCTGACAGAAATTAGATTACGAGGAAGTACAGCTCACGTAGCGATAAGTGAAGGAACTATCGAATCATGCAAACTCTGTTCCGTTTCTGCCGTCAATCTGCTATCAGAGATTGTGTGCGCAGATCCTGCTCGATTTTTGTTATCAATTTGCTATCAAATTGCGCCTCACAGATCCTGTTAAATTTCTGCTATCAATTTGCCGTCAGTTATTTCTGCAGGCTTTACTCGATTTCTGCCGATAATTTGACATCAAATTTCATTGCGCAGATCCTGCTTGGTTTCTGCCGACAATCTGTTGTCAAATTGCGTCGCACAGATCCTGTTCAATTTCTGCCATCAATCTGCCATCAGTTATATCAGCAGGCTCTACTCGATATCTGTCGAGAATTTGATATCAAATTTCATTGCGCAGATCCTGCTCGGTTTCTGCAACCAATCTGATATCAAACTGTGTTGCGCAGATCTTGCTCGATTTCTGCCACCAATCTGCTATGATAATTTTAAACAAATCCTGTTCAGTTTCTGCTATCAAATTATGTCAGCAGGTTTTGTAACATTTCTGCTGACATTCTGTTATCATTATTTGATATAACAAATTCTTTATACAATCTGCAATCTTACTGTCGACAAAAATTTGTAGCAGAAATTGACAAAACCTGTTTGAACAGACTTTGCTGACTGGGTCTATTCGTCTCATATGTAATTTATCGAGTAAGCTACGAAAACGCCTTTATTTCTAATCAGCGATATTACGCGGAAAAGTTAAATGTTGTTTGCAGTGTACTGCAAGTTGTTCCGAAATACGACGTCACAATTCTGCTGGCAGTATCAAATCAATTTCGGAACAGCTATGACAGTGTACTGTTATAACGTCATTTTGGTAGCACTGCCAGTAAAAAAGAAACACAGCCTTGATTTTCCGATATAATTTGACGCTGATTGGCCAGATCTGAAAGTAGAAACCAATCACGTTCGATTGTTACTTAGCGGTTGAGTCCGCTAAATGCGACCAATTTCGCGCGAAAAGTGCTTCAGGGCCCTGGCACACAAAAATACGTAAGCAGTAAAACGTAGTCAGTTAGGAAATCGACCAATCGGAATTCTTAAGGCCATGGCACACAAAAAAACGTAAGCAGTGAAACGTAGTCAGTAAGCAAATTGACCAATCATGATTGAGCAGTAAGGCAGCCATATTAAGGGATTACATGGGTTTTGAAGGGCAAAAAAAACATATTTTCTCTAATTTTTTTTGAACATAATAAATGAATTATTTTATTCGAACTTTTGGCATATGAAAGGACAACATTTCAAGAAATTATCATAAAATTTTCATCAAAAAATATTGAAAATTAAACCGTTGAGAGCTGGTTTTCGGAGACCACTTCGAAAAAAGTGTCCTCGCGGTAGGCAGGATAACTCGTGATAACCTTATCTGAAATAAAAAAACCAAATATTTTCTATTAGTAGATGCGTATAGCTCGTGATTGAACGAAGGATTTGAAAAAAAATTGAAATTTGAATTTTTGACAGAGTTTGAAACAAAACGTTACGATTTTCGGTCAAAATTGGGCCATGTATTGGCTTGTAAAATGAGTTGTGGTCAAAGAAAAAGAAAATCCTTCGTTCAATCACGAGTCAATCTTATCTAGAAGAAGTGTGCAAAATTTCAACAAGATCGATGATTAGTTTTTAAGAAATCATGCCTACCGACTTCAAAAATACAGTTTTGAGAAAAACGCATTTAAAGTTTTAAGTACGATTAAAACAGAGAAAAAAATTTTTTTTTCAACTTACATGGAATCATCGATTCCAGCCCCATAAAGTAAAGATCCTGCTGCAGCTGCAATGTCTAAGACATCCTTTTGTTTTTGCCTGCGACGAATTCTCGCCTCTTGAGTCCCAGCCTCAGCTCTTTTCTCGGCAATGAGTATGCGATGTGCATCTTCGTTTCGCGCATATTCATGGCTATTTCGGCCAAGTTTGACATCCATACCGTGCAAAAAAGTTAATAGAGCTGAGATCCCTTGGTTAAAAGTGCAGGCAGCGATAAATGCAGAAATTTCAACTATTTTTGAATCAGCAGGAAGTGTTTTTGGAGTGATTTTCCAAATGAGCTGATTCAGACTCTCATTATTGTTTTGCGTGAAGCCACCAACACACCGCTCTAAAAGCACATCCTTACTAAGCTCTTCATAAATGGGCTTGATAGCTGATAAAACATCATTCGGCAATGGAACATAATCGTGCTTGAATGATGACAGAGCATTTGTAGCCGAAGCACGCTGCCAAGCACACCATGAGTCAGCGCCGCTCGGACACTTTTCGTGCTGTGGTTTTTGATCCGTTGAGCTATAATGGAAGTAAGTTGCCCATATAGCGTCCTTCATTTTTTCCACTGAATCACAATTCCTTCTTATAGCTAGTCCGTAATAAACTGTTAATTTGTCGATAAGTTTAGCTGTAAGCTTGCCTTTGCCAGAAAGAGTTTTTTTCTAATCGTTTTTCCTTTAATTTTTTTTCTTCGACAGTTTTTTTTACTAAATCGCGTAAACGGGTGCCCATTCTTTTTTGCACATGTCCTACGCATTCTTTTTTATTTATTTTAAAAGTTTCACCATAAGGTTTGGAGCCTACAACTCCGGAATATGTTTTGGAATCCCCGTCTCCAATATAATAAGCATATCGTAGGCCGTATTTTTCTAACGAGCGTTGAAACAGCAACGATTGACGAAACTTCCATATTACCAGCTGCTCCTTCGTGATTAGCACTGCATTCTTTCTTTTCCAAATGATCATTATGCCACTCTTCAAACTCTGCCGTATTTAGTTTTGTCTGCCAAGTCTCACATACTTTACAGTATGAGCTTTTCACAAATACATCCAAAACTTTTCCAGAATAATAGCCAATCAACGTAGCCACACCATATAATGATGAAAACCCACGCTTTTTCCAAGTGCCATCGCCTGATACAGTGACATCTGTTGTATCTTCAACACCGTTTTCCTTGCACGTTAAATTTTTTTCTTCTTTAGCAGCTAAAGAGAAAAGTTTCTCGGCAACCGTCTTTACGCATGTATGTATTTTACTAATATAAAAATTATACGTTAATTGATTTAAGAAAGAACAACTTATATCCATTAAGCCACAAAATTTGTTACATCCGGCAAGACCTAAACCTAATATTCGCATAATAAAAATGAATCTGCGATTTATTTCATACATGAGACCTATTTTTTGACTCGATAAAATATATCTAGGCTCACATTTTTCACAATCCATCATAATTTTAAAACCAAGACCGACTTTTGCACATTGTTTAAATTCAACTTTTCCATCACACACATTTTCTCTCCATTTTCATTTATAACATTAGAGCACTTCACAAAAGTAGAAAGTGTTGAAAAAACTAAAAAAAAATCTGAATGCATACTGAAGAGTAGCGTCCTCCGGCACGTCTATCTCATCTTGATTTCTCAGTTTTTTTGCCGATGTGCTGGTGAAAGATGCATCGTCAATCTCTGGTGTTTTAGGATTGAATGACTGGGCCTGTTCTTTTTAACTGCACTGCTGCACTAGTGCAATTAGTTAGAGTGAAAAAAAATATGATGTTTGTCTCTTTCTAACTTATTGCACTAGTGCAGCAGTGCAGCTAAAAAGAACAGACCCATTGTCTTCTTTTTCTCGGCCTATCTTTTCGTATACCCGTCGTTTGATCTTCTCTCGTCACTTTATGCGGATGCATTTTACAAACAGAAAAGTAAAAAATCACAGCGCAAACGTCTAACCACGCGGCTCAACAAACAACAGAAAACTAACCTTACCTACTACTTTTCTCTGTTCGTACAATAAACCTCTCCAAGATGTACACAAAAGACGACCCATAAGGATTAGAGAAAGAGAGAGAGACAACAACTAAGCAGCTGCCGCCACACGCCTGCGTCGTGCCGGTCCGAATGGGGGGAATTTCAAAAATTTCTATCTCCTAGAGTTTTACTCCGATTGACTTGAAACTTTGGGAAAATATTCTTGAGATGTTGTACTATTATATAAAAAATTATTGAAAAAATCGATTTTTTGAAGTTTCAAAACCCATGTAACCCCTTAAAATGTAAGAAAACGTAAGAATTCCGATTAGTCGATTTTCTTACTGACTACGTTTTACTGCTTACGTATTTTTGTGTGCCAGGGTCCTTAAGGCTTTCGCACATAAAATTCCATAAGCACGTAAGACATAAGCGTAAGGAAATCGACCAATCACGGTCGAGTTTTGACCCCTTGGAGGGACTAATACTTGACCGTGATTGGTCGATTTCCTTACGTTTACGGACGTGCTTATGGAATTTCATGTGTGATGGCCATTAAGCCGGGTCTACATTGGTCGTATCGTATGGTTATAAGATCGTAGTCGTAAAAAATTGACCAATCCCAGTTGAAGTTCAGGAGAATAATCAACTGTGATTGGTCAATTTCTTACGACTACGGCCTTACAACCTTAAGCGTCGTCTACAATGAGATTTTAAGGAGACTTAAGGCGTAAGACTTAAGAAATTGACCAATCACAGTCAAGTATTAAGAGAATACTCGACTGTGATTGGTCAATTTCTTAAATCTTACGCCTTAAGTCTCCTTAAAATCTCATTGTAGACGACGCATTATGCGTCATCTACAATGAGATTTTAAGACGTAAGGCGTAAGACTTAAGAAATTAACCAATCACAGTCAAGTATTAAGAGAATATTCGACTGTGATTGGTCAATTTCTTAAGTCTTACGCCTTAAGTCTCCTTAAAATCTCATTGTAGACGCCGCTTTATGCTATGACCAATGTAGACCCGGCTTTACGTTTTCTTAGGGTGCCGTCACATGCGGCGTAACTTGCGTAAGCGTAATTTGCGTATTCTAGTAACTTTTAAAGGAAGTTACGTCATTTTGAAAGTCGGCTTTCACATGGGGCGTATTGTGCGGAATGCGTAACAAATACAACCAATTGTAGATTAGATTTTCCGTTATACGCTCTAATGGAAATGCTAAGAAGATTTGCGATTGGTCTTCGTAACCTACGCGTCTCGAAAAGTACGCATCATGGGGAACCGATGCTCTGCATACAAGTATGTGTGATGCGGAATGTGTGCAAATTTATAAAGTTAAAAAGATTGAAGTATATATTTACTTCAATCTTTTTAACTTTAAAACAGTACATGTGTTCTTGAGGCCATGTTAAGGACTATCAGTGATACCAGTAGGCTCACTATTCAAAAAAATATTAATTAAATCTATTATTAATCCTAATTATGTTATAATAATTTAGACAAAATTAAAATTTAAAGTTAAAATTTGAACATTAGTATTTACATATTTAGAAAGTAATTCAGAGGTTTTAACCCACAGAAAAGTATATAATAATGGATCCTAACTTAATATTAATAATTATTTGGAAACGATGGCAAAAATGGAAGAAGATTTGATCGTTATTCATTTTATTAAAACTTTTTGATGCCTCTTCAACCTACACTATCCTATGTCTTGTACAACACTGTTCGATACGCTTACTAATAAACATACATCAGCGTTTCTTCCGCCAAAAATTGGATTCGGCGTAACGATAATAGCGTAAAGAGCGTAAAATGACTAGGCGGAAGCTGATACTTAAATGAAACAATGTGATTGGTCGGCGCAAGTTACGCTTACGCAAGTTACGCCGCATGTGACGGCACCCTTAAGCGTCGTCTACAATGGCCGTAGCATAAGGTTGTAAGGCCGTAGTCGTAAGAAATTGACCAATCATAGTTGATTATTCTCCTGAACTTCAACTGGGATTGGTCAATTTCTTACGACTACGGCCTTACAACCTTATGCTACGGCCATTGTAGACGACGCTTTACGTTTTAATAGTGCCTTACTGCTCAATCATGATTGGTCAATTTGCTTACTGACTACGTTTCACTGCTTACGTTTTTTTGTGTGCCATGGCCTTCACTCGTTTCGCTCCAATCGGAGCCAATGGCTGCGTTCAGCAGAAAAAGCTGCTTTGCAACTGTTGTAAAATTCGTGAGCCTGATTGGTGTATGCTCTTAATTTTGACTGGATCTAAGAGCATACACCAATCAGATTCACGAATTTTACAACAGTTGCAAAGCAGCTTTTCCTGCTGAACGCAGCCAATCAAATCAAAGAGGAAAGGGAATAGCAATGTCCTTCGGCTCGATACTGGAAAATGGCGATCTGTGAGGTTGTTTGAAGCCTAAATTTCGATAAACACACTCACGGACTCGCAACTCGTTAGTTAAATGTGCCCTGAAAATCATGTGACCTGGACTGTGTGCGATGGCGAGCAAAGAGATAATCGGCCATCAGCAGCAGTTCGTTGAGGAAATCGATTATAATGAAATCAAAACTGAGCAGGTAGTTCTTCCAATGTATTCGTATTTTCCTTAATCATCGTGATAAACTTCAGAAAACGTTTCTTCCTTGAAATGTTTCAATAACAGGCCGATTGTTGATTCTCGCGATTGAATCTCGTTTCGTATTTCTATCATTTTCACGCTGTAATCGACTTATTAGGTAGATAACCTCAAACCAGAGAGCGACTGTATTCTTGTACGAGAAAATGCACTCTTGGAAGAAGCGCATTTTGCTAAATGATAGTTACTTGTAACGCGCAAACTTATTGATCTAATATATTAATTGAGATTTATTCTCAAATTATATTCGACCATAGGTAGTAGGCAAAGGTTCCTTTGGAGTCGTCTGGAAAGGACGGTGGAGAGGGCAAGATGTCGCTGTGAAACACATAAATTCGGAAGGAGAAAGAAAAGCCTTCACCGTGGAAGTTCGACAACTGTCCAGAGTCGCCCATCCCAATATTGTTAAACTGTATGGCGCGTGTACCAAAAATCCAGTATGCTTGGTTATGGAGTATGCAGAAGGTGGATCATTGTATAATGGTAATATGTAATTAAGAAATCTACCGATTATTCCCTTCAATATTATAACACACGTTAATTCTATAAAAATTTTCATTTACGCTTACAGTACTGCATTGTAATCCTCAACCGCATTACACTACTAGTCACGCTATGAGTTGGACTCTTCAGTGTGCACGCGGTGTCGCGTATCTTCATAATATGAAACCTAAACCATTGATACACAGGTAAAGAAAATTATGTTTTGAAACTCTTGATAGTATGTCTGTTGAGAACTAGAGAAAACTTGATAAATTTTATTTCACAGAGATCTAAAGCCACCTAATCTGTTATTAGTTATGGGTGGACAGATGCTTAAGATCTGTGATTTTGGCACAGCCTGTGATTTACACACATACATGACTAATAATAAAGGCTCAGCCGCATGGATGGCACCAGAAGTATTTGAAGGATCTAAATATACGGAGAAGTGTGATGTATTTAGTTGGGGTATTATTTTGTGGGAAGTTTTAGCACGTCAAAAGCCCTTTGATGACCTTGCGCCATTGGGCGTTTCAGCCTTTAGGATAATGTGGGCTGTTCATGTAGGGCAAAGGCCTCCTTTAATAGAAGGATGCCCGAAACCAATCGAAGATCTTATGACCAGGTGAGAATTTCTATTGAGGAAACAGCACAGTTAATATCTTATTTTATAAGATTTTTATCAAATCAAAATTTATATGGAAATATTTCTACATAAAACAGGCAGATCTTTAATGCTTAAATATAAATTATTTGTTTACAAATGATAAATAGTAAAAAAATATACAATTGTGTAATATAATATATAAGATCTATTTCTCCATGTCTATATAACTATATTATATAGACTATGTATTCTATATTTTTCAAGATGTTGGCAGAAAACACCTGAGGAAAGACCTTCCATGGACGAGGTAGTAAGGATAATGACCAAGCTGTCAGAATTTTTCTGTCCCCATTTAGAACCTATTGAATATTCTTTAAGTATGTTTATAATACATAATTTAATTCATGATTTTTTAATTATTTTTAATGTTTTATATATATATATATAGTGTGCGTGTGCGTGCGTGTGTGTGTGTGTACATTATTATAAACACAAATATGGAATATATATTATATCTTCTCAAATAATATTATTGCACAAATATATACATATATAAATATATTGTATTACAGGTAGCGAAGCTGATAATATAGATGAGAATGATGTATCGAGGGAAGATACATTAGATATAGCCAGTACATTAGATTCTGGGATGAATGGTTCCGTTGCAAACGGTACTATTTGTACGATTCCAAAGCCGTTAGAAAAAGCTAACAAATACTCTAATATAGAGAAATCATTGCCTTTTGCATTATCTCACACAACGCCGTTCGGCGACATGCCGAAAAGTTTCTCGCCACGACCAAATAATTTAGGGTTTCAACGAGTGCCTGACGAGTATCCGGTATCGAATAATCATTTTCCTGGGAATGTGGATAGTAATTTAGAACACGCCAAATCGTCGATCTCACAAAATGCAGCAATACCGATGGCATACGACGACAAGTTCGCCGCGCTACAACGCAAAAATTGCAATTTTGCTCCGTTACATGTGGAGTGCGACCCGGTTGGTAATTTCATTGAGTACAAGTTTTAATAATCTTATTTTTCTATTATTTTCATTTGTATATTTCTTCTTTTCGTAATTTTTTTCTATGTAATAATATCTTTCCTTTGATTATTTTTTATTTATATTTTTAAATCGATGTATCATATATATACATATATACACACACACACACACACATATACATACGTACATACGTAGATAAATTGAAAAGTTTCCTGATCAACAAAGAACAGTATTTGTATATCATAATTCTATAACAATTCGATAAATAGCTGTCAAACATCTACTTAAATAAAATTTTTAGATTCTCACATTTTCTCACACACGTTCTCACATTTAGTTTTTTTGTATTAGTCTTTCAAATTGACTTTCAATTGACCAATTATTGCAATTTATCGACAATGGAGGAAATATCGCATAATTGCGTAATTTATGAATTGTTTCCTTATCCAGTACTTTCCAAATTTAGCCTCAAGTGACTTCTTTCTCCTCAAATTTGAAAAAAATAGCCATCTGGGATTCTGCTCTAGTCAATTCTGTAAATTCCTATTTAGAAAATCTTATTTCACCGAAGGCATGAAAAGTCCAGAAAAATATTAAAATAAATGTATTCAAAGAAGACTGTGTTGAGAAATAAATCTCATTTTGCCCCAAGAAATGTTATTTTCTTAATCAGGTCGGAAACTTTTCAATTTCCCCTCATATCGAAATACACACACACACACACACACACATATATATATATATATATATATATATATATATATATATATATATATATATAGGGTGTCCCATTTTAATCGATCACCCTGAATAACTTTTTTAATTTTGATTGTAGAAAAAAACGTTTCAGACAAAAGTTATATGGTTTCAAGGGGGACATGAGACGGTGCTATTAGTTTGACCTTGAAGAGTCAGCTGAAAGTCACGTGAAGGTCACCTCCAATTTTTTAAACGGGACACCCTATATGCTTTTGCATATTCTTGTAGCTCATCTCGAGAGCTTTCCAAAACACTATAATTAAGTTAGTTTTCATTAAGTACTTTCCGAGTTATGAGGCTTGAAATAATTTCTTAATTTTACATAAACTGCAAAATATCTTGTAAAATATTCATTTTTCGATTATCTTGCCTTAATACTTTTATGTACAAAATAATGAGAGGAATCAATTGGTGTAAAGAAAACACATAGTTATTTTTAAGAAAAAAAAATGTAATTGTTAATTGCAAATTAAATTTTTTTTTTCGAAACAATTATGTGTTTTCTTTACACCAATTGATTCCCTCATTATTTTATACATAAAAGTATTAAGGTAAGATAATCGAGAAATGAATATTTTACAAGATATTTTGCAGTTTATGTAAAATTAAGAAATTATTTCAAGCCTCATAACTTGGAAAGTACTTAATGAAAACTAACTTAATTATAGTGTTTTGGAAAGCTCTCGAGATGAGCTACAAGAATAAGCAAAAGCATATAGGGTGTCCCGTTTAAAAAATTGGAGGTGACCTTCACGTGACTTTCAGCTGACTCTTCAAGGTCAAACTAATGGCACCGTCTCATGTCCCCCTTGAAATCATATAACTTTTGTCTGAAACATTTTTTTCTACAATCAAAATTAAAAAAGTTATTCGGGGTGATCGATTAAAATGGGACATCCTGTATATATATTTCTATTAAAGATAATTTATACATTATTGCATTTTTTGCAGCACTCTTGGGATTTACCGAGTTCTTCTGAAACATCTTGGGAAATTCCAAATAATATGGCCGGATTAGATAAAGTGGTACAGAAAACGAAGAAAAATATTCAAAGTAAGTGTAATGTGAATTTGACTTGTCAGAAAGTGAACACATAAATATCATTTTTACATAATGTCGATTTATCAGTCGAGATTAAAAGGACAGCATATTGAAATAATTTTTAACTTTTAATTCTAATTATATATCACATATGTATAATCTTTTTGATAAACTTTTAAATTTTAAATGACATAAAGTATTGCTTTGATTTTAACTGATTGATATTGTATAATGCATACAAATATGGTATTGTACAAGATCCGTTTCGATTTAATCGCGAATGAGTAGAGTTTTGCGCAATACGTACCCGAGCCCTTCTCAGAATAGGTGCCGAAAAAAAGATCACAAAGGGGCTACGGCACCAAACTGGCTGTCTATGCGAGACTTGTCTCTTGTCGCGTTGAGAAGGCATATTGCCAAAAACATTATAGGCATTAGCAAGAATTATCTAGGCTTTATAAGGCGATCAATGTATGATTTATAACTACGATGTTAAAGTTGTTCCACGAATCATGTCTATTTGACGAAAGAAATTAAAATATCGAGAAAGATAGAAGATTTTTTTATGTTCACATCATGATGTTATACATCTAACACGTTTGCATTTACAAATATGACATATATATAGATATTTGATTCGCAATAGAATTGACTGATATAGGGGATAAGAGAGAAAAATTCTGATAATTTTTTCGATATAATTTACGAAAACATCGAAAGAGAATGTCCTAAAAAGGTCTTAAAAAAAAGGTTTGAGAGACCCTAAAATCTCAGTATGTGACTAATACGCGGAATAACGCGGGACGTTTTAATGGCATACAATGCCTCAACGCGAGCTGACACGCGAGCATGCGTTTTGAGCTTACGGAGTAGCGCTTTGTGGTACACGAAGTAGATTATTTTCGGCCTAGAATACTAAGCACTGTGGCTGAGTCACCGGGCGCCTTCTTCGACTCTGGGCGTCTCTCTCGCCTGCTTTGACTAACGCGTTTATGCGTGTATGCGATTTGTCATAATTATTATGCACGCGCAATAATTATCCCGTTTATGGAATATTGCTAAACATCAAGATTCGTTAGCAATGATTAAATATTTTTCTTTTCCGATAATTTACATCTATTTGTAATTGTATGTAAATTGCAATTCCGAAAGATCTTTACAAAGCTTATAGACGTTTATGTATGTCCATGTAAATATTATAACGTTATATACAGGGTTTGCCAAAAGTGTGGAAACCCCTTAATATTTCGAAAAATACGCATTTTAAAAAAAAATGTTTCATACAAAAGTTATAGGGTTTTATGTGGCGCATTACACAGCAGCATTATTATGACCTCGAATAGCGTTGTCAAGGTTATGTGAAGGTCACCTCCAACTTTTTAAATGGGACACCCATATGCTTTTGCATATTCTTGTAGCTTATCTCGAGAGCTTTCCAAAACACTATAATTAAGTTAGTTTTCATTAAGTACTTTCCGAGTTATGAGGCTTGAAATCATTTCTTAATTTTACATAAACCATAAAATATCTAGTAAAATATTCATTTTTCGATTATCTTGCCTTAATACTTTTATGTACAAAATAATGAGAGGAATCAATTGGTGTGAAGAAAACACATAGTTATTTTAAAGAAAAAAAATGTAGATGTTAATTGCAAATTACATATTTTTTCTTCGAAACAATTTTGTTTTTTCTTCACACCAATTGATTCCTCTCATTATTTTGTACATAAAAGTATTAAGGTAAGATAATCGAAAAATGAATATTTTACTAGATATTTTATGGTTTATGTAAAATTAAGAAATGATTTCAAGCCTCATAACTCGGAAAGTACTTAATGAAAACTAACTTAATTATAGTGTTTTGGAAAGCTCTCGAGATAAGCTACAAGAATATGCAAAAGCATATGGGGTGTCCCATTTAAAAAGTTGGAGGTGACCTTCACATAACCTTGACAACGCTATTCGAGGTCATAATAATGCTGCTATGTAATGCGGCACATAAAACCCTATAACTTTTGTATGAAACATTTTTTTTTTAAATGCGTATTTTTCGAAATATTAAGGGGTTTCCACACTTTTGGCAAACCCTGTATAAGAGTCAAAAGTACTTTCTCGCGTGAAATGATGTATGTTAGTGTACAGATAAATTAATAGCGGTCAATCGAAAGAGCGGTAAGAAAGAAACGATCTCGACATACTATATTCATCGAGAGTTCGTCGATCGACGAAGTTTGCCGGTGTATCCTGGCAAAGGGCCCGGTAACCGCAATAGCGAGTGTCGCGTGCACTAAATTTAACTGACGACTAATCGGTAGGACGTGTGACTCGCTTTTGATTGGCACGTTGCGACGACGACGACGAAGAGGACGAGCGAGGAGCAGCAGAGGCGATTGTGGAAATAGCGGAAGAACGTTAGGAGGGGAGAGAAAGAGAGACAGAGAGGCTGAAAAGAGGCAAAAGCAATATGCAAAGATAGGAGGGAGATGAAAGAGAAGAAGAAGAAGAGACGACAAGAGGAGTAAGAAGAAAAAAAAAAGAAGCAGACGTGAGATTCTCTCGAGGATGAATCAAGCCGCGGAGCGCGTTTTGTTCTTGGCTCCGTGTATACGAGCTCTGCGGTGTTTCTCGTCAAGGAGCCAGGGTGGGGGATATTTAGAAGCAGGTGTGGTTGAGTCAGCATCCCCAATATAGACGTGCGTTTGTTTAGTAGAGAGCCGACTCCCTACGGACGAGCACGTCCCGTCTCGATCGCGCGGGTCGCCAAGCGCGCAATACGATCTCGATTTTATCGAGGATATATCCGATCGATCCGACCGGGAATTGATCCCACTTGACACGGTCATTCCCGGATCATTCCATTGAAATAAGACGTTATAGAAAGCGATATCACCGTGATAACAACCCAACTCTCACAATCATCACATTGAGATTCCTGATATCGCTATCATAGTCACAAGACTCACCATCTCCGAGGATCCTTATCTTATCTCCCTAGAAAGCCAATCTCCCTGATTCGCGAAAACGAAGGAATTATGCTGACGGGATCGGAGGATAATCGTGGACGTTAAAACGTCGTCGGTGTAACTGCAGCTCGCGCGAGAGTGGCAGTTACTTAGGAAGATCGACATGTGCGACGACTATCCGGAAATCGTCGGCACCGACACTCTCAAGCGCTGCTGGGTCCTACTGCGTTAGTATACATTCATTAGATTCTCCGCGCAAAGTCGCTTGCTCAATTGCTCGTATTTAAAGTCATAGGGAAACCTCTGTATAAGATTAGTAAGAGTAGGCGGTAAAATAAGCGGTAGTTTGATCAGATGCCACAGTTCTAGAGATTTCATGGACAATAAAAATACATAATTTATGTATAATATTATGAAAGAGATGAGTTACCTAAGCCTAAGCTTCCAAATTTAAGATTTCAATATCACTCTATGAAAATAATCTTATTTTCGATCTGTAATAAATTCTACGTATTCTGGTGCCGTAGGTAGCAGCACTACGAGCGAAGATTTGGGTAACGTCTGTCGCCTGTTGGACGCCGACCTGAGGCCTCTTACGCCCGATGACACGTGCAAACGTTCGCGAGAGATCTTCGAGGAGCACAAGCAGATAGCGCAGGAGTATCTCAAAGTGCAAACGGAGATAGCGTTGTTGAGCCAGCACAAGAACGAGATGTTGAAGAATTTGAGTCTCGACAGTCTTAGACAACAGCAGGAGTTGCGAAAACTCGAAGATGAAAAGGTCTCTCTCTTTTTATTCTATATATTAACTTAGGTTCCCACAGATGAGATTCTCATTGATAATACTACCTTTTTTCAAGAATCTCTTTGAGTCATCAATCCCGAGAATTATTACGATTAAAATTTTCAGGAGTCGTTGCTGAAACTATGTTACAACCTACAGCGGCAATTGCAGATCATGAAGGATCAGAGGATCAAGGGAGCGTTGACGAATGCCGCCGCTGCCGCCGCCGCTGCTGCCGCTGCCACGCCGACGATAGGACCCGCCGTTTCCGGAAACAACGGTTGGGTAGTGGTACCGCGTCCAGACCCGTCGAGGCTTTCTTGAGATTTCACGTGTATCTGAGGGTCTCGACAAGAATATACTTACACGTCACGTTCTGCGATCGGCTGGCAATGCGCGACACGAATGGAATCATACACGTTGAAATTCCAATTCAATCTTATACGAATATAAATCGCGTCGCTTACTACCGATAAAGTCATGGCTACGCGAATCTGTATGGTTATCTAGCGAAAAACGATCTGACTTTATCACTGGACTGGATATCCAGACACGACGAATGGAGACTATGTAATTGACTTCCGATCTTGCATGGTACATCTGAAGGCGCGGTATCAGATACACATTTAATATGCAGGTACGGTTTTCATTAGATTTTTGTTACAGAATTTTTTCGCACTCACATCTTCTTTTTTTTGTCATCTTGCCAATTCGCGTTCTCCTCGCGATGCGAGATTGATTAATACGACAGCATAGGTTTTTCCTATATGATAACTGGTAACAATATCTTTGAAAATGTGTAATGGAAGATTATTCTCGATTTCGAAAGTTTCGGAAATATCCTTGATAATAAATCTTGCAATCTAGTCGCTTTG
This sequence comes from Camponotus pennsylvanicus, assembly GCA_023638675.1. Classification (NCBI taxonomy): domain Eukaryota; kingdom Metazoa; phylum Arthropoda; class Insecta; order Hymenoptera; family Formicidae; genus Camponotus; species Camponotus pennsylvanicus. The sequence goes on from JALHBL010000125.1 coordinate 20,926, forward strand.
ACAATAATATAATTTGTCAAACTCTTTGTTTACATTTGACGTATAAAGAATGCGTTATATAATTTTTATTTAAGCTATCATATTGCCTACCGATCGAAAGCGTTTTATGCATTTTCTCGATTTGATATAATAAAACGTATTGAATACACAAAGAGAATATTGCAAATCGAGCAATGATCAATGAATATGGATGCGCAATCATTTAGATTATATTTCAATTTTATTTCTATATACGGTATATGTGGTACATATATATTCGATTGAATTGATCGTGTATCAGAGATATAATCTGTATACGACTATGGAGTTATTACTTTTAGCCAATCGTGTTGCAAGAAACGGATTAAAATTCGTTTTTCTTATCGCTTTGTGCGACTTTTTTCTATTTTTTTTTCTTTTGAATAACTGCTTTACATTTCATCTAAATGCGAGATTAACATTTTTCGCAACAATTACAGATCAAACGAATTGTGAAGATAAAGACGCTGTTTAAATCGTAGTAAATTAATGTGCAGGAGTGTTTGTGTTTTTATCGAGTCAAATAAAGGACTTTCTGTAGTGCAAGACAAATATCAAGACAAATTGTTACATGTATGTATCAAAAAAACAGAATAGAGCGCAAGAAAAGTGCCGAAAAGATAGACAATTGTATGAGTAAACTATATTATCATTGAAAAGAATGTCGATAAAAAATTCTCACGTATCAAAAATTCCAGTAGTCCAAAAAAAATCTTGGACTTTTCTTGTTTTCCGCGTTCTAATATATATATACCTATATTTTAAATATAAAGTCTCTCAGAATTCCCATCATTTCACGATTAAAAAGGGAGATGAAGATGTACAACAAAGTGATTACATTCTGACAATTTTTCAACGAGTTCTTTCCCGAGAATCTGTAAATTGTTACCTGAGCTTTATGTGAATACACAATATGTATATGTACAAATGTAAATATAATTTTAAAAGGTTGCAAAAGATTCAGTCTTTTTAACGCTTTTAAAATCTTTTATACGATATCTGTAGAGAATCCATTCCTTCATAAGAGGAAGTGATAAAGTTTGCGTTAATAGATTTATATATGTGTGTTAGTAAGGGGTAATTTAGTAAGTAAATTTATATGCGTTATTATTTAGTTATACAGGGTGTATCCTAAAAAGTAGAAGTATTGCAATGGTGGATTCAGGACACAAAAATAAGAGAAAAAGTTCATATAAACATATGTTCGATATGATCTTGTTTTCAAGTTATAGCTTCTTTTATTTTTCAACAGAATTAAGATAGTTAAGGTAACATAAAGTGCTCAAAATAACTACCTCTAACTTGAATAGAGGCTTCAATATGTCTCATCATAGATTGTCTGACTTTCAAAAATTCCGGGTATTGCTCGAATTTCCCGGCAACCATTTTCGACACGTTGAAGTATCTCGACGTTGTCAATGGATGTTTTGTATATATGTTTATATGAATTTTTTCTCTTATTTTTGTGTCCTGAATCCACCATTGCAATACTTCCCACTTTTTAGGATACACCCTGTATATAGAGATTAATGAAATGCGCTAACATAACAAATATACAGGGTGATTCAAAACAACCTGATGTCTTTGAAATATGATATTCTTGAACGAATTCTAAGACTATTTTTCCTCTTGAAAAAATTTTTTTTTAAATTTTTTTAATTTTTTAAATTATTTTTTTTTTTTTTTTGATATTTTATTCTTAAGAGTTACGTTATAACCCTCCTAGACGGTAATAATATTGTAAAATATTGTGTAGAAACTGCAATAATAATTTAATACACTTCAAAGGATCAAATATTGTGCAATAAAATTGACTGTCTGGGGGAAAAATTAAGCTTTGGACAAAATTTTTCAAGAGGAAAAATAGTCTTAGAATTCGTTCAAGAATATCATATTTCAAAGACATCAGGTTGTTTTGAATCACCCTGTAGGTCATTCGATATTTTCATTCCTCGATCTAATTTTGTGGGCATTGAAACTGTTAGATTATTAAACTATATTAGAAACCGGTCTCTATTTTAATAATCCGTGTATCGAATTCGCTTGTTTATAATCAGATTATCACGAGATGATTAGATTAGCGCGTAATATATGCGGGTGTATAAAGCTTATACGCTAGCCATATTATACGTGCGTATTATAACGATCTGTTATCAAAATATGCGAGCGCGACTTATGCAGCTCACGCAATCGACGCAACGAAAGAACACGCAGAACAGAGTCGGTAAACAAGGATGTACGCCATCAATGGAATCAATAAACTCGTCCTAGTCGTATTGCACTCCGATATATCTCGATGGAACGAGAAATAGAAAGGAAATAGGACGCGGCCGATCAACCGGGGAAACAAGAGGAGAGGGGTTGGGGTTGTCCGGGTGGGACGAGATAGTGAATGAGAAGAGGGGTGGGAAGAAGAGACGAGGGTATGAATAGAGGGTGCGGATACGTGGGCGTATGTTGGTTAAACAAGGTAGTTTATTTCCAAGAAAAAGGAAAATAGAATGATAAAAGGAGAGAGAGAGAGAGAGAGAGAGAGAATGAATAAAATTATGAAGCATGAGTCGATGAGAATGATACAAGGGAGAAAAAAGCAGTAGATAAAATTGACGAAACGGGGGAAAATATGCGCGCGTGCGTGGGCGTTCGAGGGAGAACGGAGGGAGAGAATAAGGGAGGCAGCGATAGAGAAAGAGAGATGCGCACGCCGAGGGGAAAGACGCGAGGCGGGAAACTGAAGAAGGGGTAGAGAAGATAGGCCGGAACTCTTTAGACGTCCACGGACCTGCCCGCGAGCCTCGTTCCCTCCCTTTAAGTTTCTCGCACGTTTTTTTCGCGCTATCATTTCTCCCGTTAGTTAGAATCACCTTCTCCGCCCGGAGGAACGTTCTAGGATGGCCCACGCCGCGTCCGACGATGTCAACGAGAAGAGCTACATCCTGGACGCGAGGAAGAACTTCGAGGACGTGAGTAAAGTAATTAAGAAACGTCTATCTTGCTTTGTGTCCGGATGTGGTCTGCCACGTCGGCCGACTCTGGCGTTTCCGGTTTCCTTCCACTTCCGTGAAATTATCTCGCGGTGCACGCAAAGCGACGATGAATTTCAGTATCGTATTCTTTCTAACGTCTCTGTCTTTTTGACCCGAGTCTCGACAAGCATACGTTTGACAGGTATATCTCGGATTCTCTATTGGATAGACATCGGTTACTGCATCTGTCGTGCGATCCTTTCGCGTATTTACTTCAACGAAAGTTTTAATCCTGCATCTTTCTAACGGGTGTAAAAAAATTGCGACGAGAAAGTTACAGCCGGCTACGATTACACGGCTTTCTCTACTTTGTTGATTCCAATTTCATTGCGCGGATTCCAATTTTATAAGCGCGGAGATGTATCTTTATTGTTTCGCAATTCGTCAGATTTTTCATACCGCGATATAATTGTGCGAGCTGCTGAACAAAAAATACACTATAATTATAAGTCTTCTTGCGCGAATGGATTTGATATTTTCGAGAGATTGCTATTTTAATTGAAGTTTTTGTTGGCACGTCGAGATAGAGAAAAGAAAGACAGAGAGAGACACTCTCTTGGAGATTCAATTTACCGTGAGAAATTTCCGCAATGACATTTCGTTCAATATGCTCATTTCAACCGTGATTTTCTCTGCAAGCTTCTTTGACATTTTCTCTCTTGTAAATAGAGTTATCAGTCTATGAAACTAGCTGTCACCCTAACAGCACATGATATCATTCGAATATTCTATACTCATACTGTAAATATACGTTACAGATGTAATATACTGAAAATAATCTCATAACATCTCTTGTTATATATTATTTTTCATATATTCTCAGAATATACTTTGCATATCTCGTATTAGTATATTCTTTCTCGTATATTTTCAGGATATTCTATAATATTGCATGTGTTTCCTCATTTTGCAGCTACGCGTGCCACCAAACTCGTACTTAATTTTCGGTGAAATGGATATAAAGGACTGGTACTAACTTGAGTTCCAAAGTTTCTTCTTTTTTCTTTTTAGTCAGTTTAATTTATAATAAACTGACTTAATTTAAAATTTTTCATTTATTTAGTAATTGTTCTGGATTCCTTGTTGGGATTCAGAATACTAAAAAGATTATTTAAAATTAAAATGAGAAATAGTGTGTCCGTTTACTGCATTTATTAAAAGTATTTCTATTACATATATGAATTATATTACAAGATATTCTCAGTATTTACTATTAACCAAAATAGGCGGACATTAGGGCATTCTTAATATATACTTAGTATATCATAGTATGTATCTCGAATGTTCTGAGAATATGTGCATTGTACTTTTGCGATATTCTTCGAACATTCTCAGTATCTACATGTGCTGTTAGGGCAGTGTAATAAGGATGAATGCACGCAGGATACACCAAGATACACCAATAAACTAGACAAGCGAAATTAAAAATAAGATACGCGTTAAATTGTTGAGAAAAAAAAATCGAATATATATATTTCGCATTTTGATAATATTATCACACAATTATATAACTGATCTTTTCGAAAATTCTCTTCGGTAGGGCGGCAGCCTCGCATCGGAGGAATCCTACGATGACATGAGGCGATTAGTCGGGGTAAGAACTTACATATTTCATATTCTATTTTTTCACCTCATTTCATCACGAAAAAACGATTAATTAAAAGCCTTGTCCTCAGCCTACAATTCGTTCTACAATTTGCTAAGCTCCGTCCGTTCCATCGTAGCCGACTCTTGCGATACAGCAGAGATTAAAAATTGTGCAACAGAAATTTCCACAATTGACGTTCCGATGGTCGACCGGCGAGCGATGCACTTTCGATATTCGTCAATTGGCCTATTACAAAAGAGCACGACTTGGCATGTGCGCTATCATCTTTGTTTTTTATCGCCCCTTCACACTGCGGTATCGCTCTAAATTATTCCACTGGCTACCGGAATTATTTAGCTCGTGCCTATGAAAGAGAGAGAGAGAAAGAGAGTGCTAATTTACAACACCCGCGTCACTTTACATATATAGCGTCACTTCTCTCGAAATGCCTTTTCGCACTCGTGCCATTAATATTCATCAGCAACAAAATATATGAACGTTCTCGCGGAATATTCACGAGCACGCGTGAATATTCCGATATGTTTTACTTAATTAACGTTACGCCATATATTCGCATATGTATTGGCGGTATCCTCGCTCTTGTTAAACGGGCACTATGGTAATGTCAGCACGTGTTTACGCAGGAGGAAGAGGAAGAGGAATCCGGCAAATTTAGTAGCCTGCCGCTCGCGAGCTTCAACTTCATCAATTCCATCATCGGCAGCGGCGTGATCGGTAATTCAGAATCAAGACTACGTAATGTATAGAGTTTGAAATTCATGATTTCGAAAGATATAAGGGTAAAGAAAGAAACAAAGACACGTTTACTTGGCAGGATAATTTATGTTGCTTTACTCGCCAAGCTTAAAAGATTAAGGTCCATATTCTGAATCCTCTTTTATCGATAAAAGTGCTTCTAAAAGTGACCTGTAGCCAATCAGAAGGGTTATATGTCACTTTTAGAAGCACTTTTATCGATAAAAGAGGACTCAGAATATGGACCTTAGGCCCATATTCCGAATCCTCTTTTATCGATAAAAGTGCTTCTAAATGTGACCTGTAGCCAATCAGAAGACTTATATGCCACTTTTAGAGGCACTTTTATCGATAAAAGTGCTTCTAAAAGTGACCTGTAGCCAATCAGAAGGCTTATATGCCACTTTTAGAGGCACTTTTATCGATAAAAGAGGATTCGGAATATGGGCCTAAGTCTCTGAAGATGGATGCGAATCTTTTTAGGAATACCGTATGCTCTGCACCAAGCTGGCTTCGGTCTCGGAATCGCTCTGTTAATTTTGGTAGCAGCCTTGACCGATTACTCGTTGATCCTTATGGTGCGAAGCGGACACATCTGCGGCGAGATGAGTTACCAGGGTTTAATGCGAGCGAGCTTCGGCCGCGCTGGATTTTACATTCTCACGGCGTTGCAGTTCATCTACCCGTTCATAGGTATACACAAAAGTATATTCTAGATGTACTTATTCTATTCTCGTGTAAAATAATGTTTTTAATGTTGCAGCAATGGTCTCTTACAACGTCGTCGTCGGTGATACAGTGACGAAAGTTCTGATAAGAGTAACGGGAATGAACGAGACGAGTATCCTCGCGCATCGACAGGTTGTCATTCTTTTGGCGACACTCGGCATCACTATCCCACTTTGTCTGTACAGAAACGTCGCGCGATTAGCGAAAATCTCCTTCCTCTCTCTGGTCTGCGTCGGATTCATCCTCCTCGCCATCTTCATCCGGATGGACACCATGTCCGCTATGGTGTAAGCGAGAGTTTCACTTACCGAAAACAGAAAGGCATGATTGCGCTCCCGCTATAAAATCGCTATGTGTAATCATATAGGCGTGATTGATTTGCAGTCCGAGTCAGAGCGACAGTTGGAGATTCGCCAATTTGCCGGGGGTCGTTCCATCCGTCGGTATAATGGCGTTTGCCTTCATGTGCCATCACAATACCTTCCTAATTTACGGCTCGATTGAACGAGCGACCCAACAAAAATGGGACGTGGTGACGCACTGGTCCCTCTTTACGTCCTTCCTGATCGCCGCGACCTTTGGAATCGTCGGCTATGCCACTTTCACGTCGTATGTACAGGGTGATCTCATGGAAAACTATTGCTGGGATGACGATCTGATGAATTTTGCCAGAGTCATGTTCAGCGGTACCATACTACTCACTTTTCCGATCGAGTGCTTCGTTACGCGTGAGGTAAACTCCTCTCCTCTTTTTCTCACCTTTTTTATCGCACACGATATCTAAAAATTTTCACAAATATTGCATGATATTACATCTTGCGTCGCTTTTCAGGTGCTCATGACGGCGATCAAGGGCACAGACGAATTGGAGGGGCACGAGGCATACGTGCCCAATTCGGACCGCAAGTACCTGATAATCACTTTGACGATAGTATCCGCAGCGTACCTGATTTCCATGTTGACGGATTGCCTGGGTGTCGTCCTCGAGCTGAATGGTATTCTCGCTGCGGTGCCGCTCGCCTACGTTCTGCCCGGTCTCTGCTACCTCAAGCTTGAGGAAGGGCCCATCCTCTCGTCCAAAAAGCTACCGGCGCTCGGTCTGATGTCTGCTGGTATCTTAGCCGCTGTCTCGGGTCTCTTACTGCTCGTAATCAATAGCAGTTCCGCTGGCAGTTGCTTTCACGGCAAGATAATGCCGTACTGCATCAACAATACGACGATGCTGCAGCATCAACAATACGTCGATGCGACCACGATGTCCACCAATGTCAACACGCAGCTCGCAGTCTAAGTTTAACGGATGAGCACGGTAAAAAAAATCCAGTTTAGTCGTAAGTCTGCCAAATTTTCGAATGAAAGTATATAGTGCGATTAAGTTTGCGCGTACAAATATGCGTAGAAATAATTCGAATCGCCAGGATGCAATCAGTAATTATTCATTATACGGATACAAAATAAGATGAAGCATGAAATGGAAACGCGAGATTTTATACCAAGCTCGCAGGAAGAAGAGTCGAAAGACCAGAGTCGAAGCAAGACTTTGTCCATGAATAAATATACCGTTTCAACTTATCACACATTATATGAAAGATAAAACTGTGCAAATCATTGCGATTGCGCAGCTTCCTGATTGACAAATCTCACGGAGACATTTTATGATGCGCTTAATCTTAATAAAACAGGTTTCGGTATCTTTAGATTTTAGGATACAAATTTACAAAAAAGGGGACACAAATTTACAAAAAACAGAAGAAACGAGACCTTACCATTTACGTTAATGGATGGATTATCGGAGTATTTAATTTGAATTGTTTCCTTCACGATTCTCATTTCTGCGATGTTGTGAGATTGGAAAAGATCGTCTCGAATATAGCGTACTCGCAATACGAAATCAATGCAATACAGGATTCGCCTTACAAGGCGAGGGATCCAAAAATTGGCAATAGATGGTCGTCCTTTCTGCCATTCAATAAAATATAGATAGTTCTTTGAATGTTCATCGTACGCAAATTTATCGAATTATGGAGAAAAAGAACCATAATTTTTCCATATTTACATAGTTGCGTGCACACAATGAGCTTGACATGTTCGCGAGTAAAAGACACAGTAAAGATTAATTTTTCGTGGCGCATATTATTATTAGGCAGACATAATTTTAACGTACCAATCGCGATGATTATCGAATTTCCGATATTGATATTTATTCATTATTATTGATAGGATTATTCATTATAGATTTGCGAAAAATAGGACCTTTTATCTAGTTCTAATAAAGTTCCAAGAAAGAATCTCCGTGATTACATAATGCGCGAATCTTAAATATAATAATTATCGTGATTAGATAATTGTGATTAGGTAACTAACGTATATATAGAAAGAACGCGTAAGTTAAAAATCTCATTATATTTTTAAAAGAATGTTGAACAGATAAACGGTTTATAAACGAGGATATATATGTATATGTATATACATGACACACATATACATACATCTGTATACACACATACACATTATATTTGTATTTTCTCTTGATAAGGGACTAATATATTGAATGTTGAAAAAAATTAAGAGATATACAAATATTTTAAATGCTCATAAGTGATAATTATAGATGATGGCTTAAAAGAAGTATCGTATAATTTCATCTTCGCAATTTGCCTTATCTTGCCTAAGATTCTCGGGATGCGCTTGATTTTTCTGGAGAAAAGAGAGTAAATAATAAATCTCGATCATTTTTAGTCTTTTATGAGAAGAACTCGTGGAGAATCGTATGTAAGAGTATCTTTTCTTGCGCGTATAAGCTTTCTGATTACAATCAAATATTATTTATAGTGTGAAAAAAAATCAAAAGGAATGCAGAGAAATAAGATAAACGAGTGGCGATCGCGACGAGATCTCCCGCGCTGGTACAATCATTATCAGATTTTATATTCTTGCTTGCGAAATTTAATTGATTAAGATTATAAGGGGAAAATTTTGGAATATTGTGTTTTTATAGCTTAGAAAAAGAGAGAGAAAGGGAGAAAGAGAGTTGTGAAGTATCTATAATCAAAATAAAATCACACAAAACCACAGTGAAAACAACACAATCACGAAGCGAAAGTAAGTTTCCGCTTCGTAAATGACGCTTACGGACGCTCACACTGACTCTCAAAGACCACATGTAAGAGGAAAGTATTTACCGCGCACGATTCGCGCATCATAATGTGTAAGAATCACAAACATGTTTACCTGCTTAGGAATATATTTGATGAATCTATATGAAAAAAAGAGTATAAGAAAAGCCTATATTTAAGATAAGAGAAATTATTAAAAGAGTCTATATATAAAGTTGATATATACAGGGTGTTGAAAAAAAAAGGGTCACATATTTTGATAGCAGGTAGTATTGATCAAAACAAGAAGAAAAGGTCTAATTAACATGGGTCCTAAGATTAATATCTTCAAAGATACAAGCTATTTTGTTATTTGAGCTCTTTGTCATTTTCTTATTAGTCGAGTCAATAAAAACTCTTTTTTTCAGTTTCTTTATTTCAGTTTTTTTATGGAAGATAAATGATTACATTTTATATTAAAATGAAAATTGTTTCTTTATCTCTCTTTGTTTATTTTTTATTTTTTAAGGCACCTAGAAAAAAGATATCCCCATTGTACCCCACTCTCCCCTACTCCTTTGTTCATTACATTCTAAAGATGACACGACTAATAAGAAAATGACAAAGAGCTCAAATAACAAAATAGCTTGTATCTTTGAAGATATTAGTCTTAGGACCCATGTTAATTAGACCTTTTCTTCTTGTTTTGATCAATACTACCTGCTATCAAAATATGTGACCCTTTTTTTTCAACACCCTGTATATTAAATGAAAGAGAGATACACCCTCTCTCTCCCTCATCCCTTTTGTCTCCCCCATGGGAAAAAAGCGGAATATATATATACAGGGTGTCCCGAAACTAACGCTTGATATTTTAAAGGCAGATTCTCTGGCCAATTTAAAAACGATTTTTCCTCAGCGAAAATGTCGAGTCATACCTGTCAGTCTATAGTTTGTTGCATACTTATAAAACCCCTCCCACATTTTGGAAACCTGGTGTACTTGGTCCATTGAGGAAAAATCTAGGATGTATACACAATCATCATACTCCAACACATACAATCCCATAATTCTATACATTGACTTAGCATTTAGGGTTCGGCATGCTTTCGTCAAAGAGACACAAAATTCCTCGGGTTCCACATCCATATTACAATCCCGTAACTTATCATGTGCAGCATGAACTTCAGGTGTTATACTCTTCAGCCTTACAAGCTCCATACCCCTGTTCCAACAGATCATATTTTTCCAACTCTTATTTGCTTCATGTGGTTTGATAATCGACCCTTTAATAACATCAGTAACTTGACTCCTTAGTCGGCAAGCCGCCATTCTAGGACACATATATCTACAGAATCCATTGATGACTTGTAGTAGATTTTCATATCTTTATCTGCTAGATTGCCCACATAGGTCCCCTTGAGGTAACCATGAGTTATGCGGATAGAAGCGTCGTAATCTGTCCAAACAGGCTTATCTCCAGTTGTGCTAAGAATCTTATGTATTGCTGATCCAGTCGCTATTAATTTGGCATAGCTCTCACCACCTGTTCTATTGATTGCATCTCCTATATAAAATTGATCGAATAAGTCAGTCCCATCTATGTTGTCAGGTTGCTTACAGTTAATTTCATCTGCATCAATTAAATCTAATTGTTGTAACTCATGCTTAACTATATCTAAATTCTTATCTAAGATACGCTTATTGCCAAACTTATGTTGTAAAGAACTTAAACCTAATTGGGTTTGCGATAAGGAAAGGTGTAACCACACTTTGTTAAGTGTTTGGTCTTCATACCTGGGGGTATCGTACACTCTCGACATGATCACAAGAAGAATTTAAATCTTTAAATTTTTACGTGAGTTTTCGCCAAAGAGTCCACAATTGAAAATTTATGGGAGGGAGATCATTATTTTTTGCATATTCCCAATTTTTGTCATCATGTATCTTTCTAACTAAGCCTTAAATTAAAATTCTATTAAAGTAAACTCTACCTAAAATTAATTAAAGAATGTGACTTTATTAATATTTTATTCCCATAAGCCTTAGTTTGCGAAAAACCCTTTATTTTCAATCGTTTATAACTCGAAAACTATTAGTGCCGCGACATTTTCGCTGAGGAAAAATCGTTTTTAAATTGGCCAGAGAATCTGCCTTTAAAATATCAAGCGTTAGTTTCGGGACACCCTGTATATACAGGGTGACCCATTTTAACTTAGGCAGCCAAATAACTCGAAAACTAAGCCCAGCAAACAAAAATGTTTCAGACAAAAGTTGTATGGTTTCGAGGGGGCCATAAGATGGTACCATTGGTTTGACCTTGAAGAGTCATTTGAAGGTCACGTGAAAGTCACTTCAATTTT
>JALHBL010000125.1:37500-88182 GCA_023638675.1 Camponotus pennsylvanicus
GTGGCGAAGGTTAATCGCAAGAGCGTTCTTCGAGAAGCGAGCTCGATCGCGACGGCGGCTTAGTGCTCGTCGCGTCGATTAAGGGAGGAGACGGAACGTCCTCGCGGCCATGCTTGTGAGTCTAGAGGGAGCGTGTCTTCGTTGCTGCCTTCATTAATAGAACCGTGCTTCGTTAGTCGTTCGTCGGTCATGGACGATGTGGCGGGCGGGTACAGCCCGGGCGGGCTGGCGAGATTGTCGACGTTGTTGGGCGCCCCGGAGGCCGCGCTGCGGCTCCTCGTCTCCATTTTACTGGGTAAGTATTCAACGCTCGATATAATTATATACTAGAAACCTTCCTTGGTTAAAAAGAAACTAATATGTAAAAGATGGTATCGAACTACGTTATAGTTATCGAGAATGCGTCTGGTAAACAATCCGAGCTCGGTGAAAGGCATACTCCCTCCGTCTTTTTGCCAACCGTAGGTTGGCAGCAGTCGGGAATAAAAATGCCTCCTTACGAGAGAATTCCGTTCCTCCCCCTCTCCCCCCTTTCTTTCTTCTCTTTCCTTTCTGGAAATTTTGCACGCTATATCCGGGGGGGTAAATCGATCCGCGTCCATTCATAACGTTCCACGGCTCGATCACCGGCGTGCTTCCTTCTTCCTCCCCTTCCCCGTTTCCTTCTAGGGATTCCCTCGGAGGGGGAGGAGATCATCCTCTGCGCGACATTACGTACGTTGCGCATACATAACTAAAATAATAATCCATAATGCGGTGTAATTGCGTCCGCGAAGGTTTATACTCACGTTTTAATCTTTAATGTCGTTTTTCGTCCCGATATGCGCATATCTGACATGTACGTACATACGCGGACCTTGGGCGACGACGCCAGGAAACGTGCGTCTCGTGCCGAACGTTTATGCGTGCGTCGTGTGTGCATGCACGAAATACTCCTATCCTTCAATCACTTATTCCGCTTACGCGCTTATCTTATGTAGAATCGACAGCTGCAAATTTTTGCTCAAAATGATAAGCATTGTAATTACATTGTACACATTACATTCATTCACTTTTAGTAAGATTGCAAATAAAATATGTTAGATGAATATGAGAGCAAAAAACACGCGTGCGTGAGAGAGGCGTACGTGTGTTTATTTACAAACGCGTTACGTAAATAGCTTGCGATTATTCATTGTCAACGAGCAGGTGCAAAATATTTCCAATTCGCGAACTGATAAAGCTCGATAAATTCTTTTTGTTCTCCTTTAATAGAATATTATTCGAGTAATATAAGAATGCTTTGTTTGAATAATAAGAATGATTTGTTTGTAAACAAATTACTGTTAAAATGACAGTTTTTTTTTTGTTACTGTTAAATGACAAATTAGATTTCTTTTAATATGCAGGATTTCGAAATATATTTATATACACGAAAATTATCTCTCGTTTTTTCCACCCTGTCATTATTTTATCTGATAAAAATTGAGAAATCTAATATCTCTTGTAATGCACGATTAGTAATCAGTAGAAAACGCTATATACGCACTTTCCGCTCGTGTCGTCAACTTCTTCGACAATGATCTAATTGTGACTTAATCTCTCTCTTTCGATATGTCGAAGTTATGTCTTTCGATAAGTTTCGTTTTATGCATCATAATTTTATTTTTTGTTCCCATATAATAAAATATACATTTCATATGTATTTATATGCACGTAAAAAATATCAAACTTTTCATACGACTTCAGTTCCTTAACAGCACATGTAGATACTGAGAATGTTCGAATAATATCGCTAAAGTACAATGCATATATTCTCAGAACATTCGAGATACATACTATGATATACTAAGTATATATTAAGAATGCCCTAATGTCCGCCTATTTTGGTTAATAGTAAATACTGAGAATATCTTGAAATATAATTCATATATGTAATAGAAATACTTTTAAATAAATGCAGTAAACGGACACACTATTTCTCATTTTAATTTTAAATAATCTTTTTAGTATTCTGAATCCCAACAAGGAATCCAGAACAACTAAAGTACTAAACAAATGAAAAATTTTAAATTAAGTCAGTTTATTATAAATTAAACTGACTAAAAAGAAAAAAGAAGAAACTTTGGAACTCAAGTTAGTATCAGTCCTTTATATCCATTTCACCGAAAATTAAGTACGAGTTTGGTGGCGCGCGTAGCGGCAAAATGAGGAAACACATGCAATATTATAGAATATCCTGAAAATATACGAGAAAGAATATACTAATACGAGATATGCAAAGTATATTCTGAGAATATATGAAAAATAATATACAACAAGAGATGTTATGAGATTATTCTCAGTATATTACATCTGTAACGTATATTTACAGTATGAGTATAGAATATTCGAATGATATCATGTGCTGTTAGGGTTCAATTTATTACTTTAGCATTAGATATAGGCGAAAATGTGAAAATATGTAAGGAAAAAATACATAAGAAATGATCAAAGTAATCATCATTGAACAATCATCATGTAATTAGAACAAATAAAAATAAGGATAAATTTTCACGTAATAATGTGAGAATAAAAAAAATTGACCATGAAATTTCATGTGACTTCAGGATTTCCCGTTGCGCTCCTTCACAGATACACGCTCTATGGCAAGGATCCTATTCATCAGCACTTATTTTTCATAGCGTGCGGTCTCTCAATTGGTTACTGGAATTACGGTAATTCGCTTCAACGATATCTCAATTTGCGGAGAATAAAAAAAAAAGCGACGTGTGCACGATTGGCTCCTTTTCATACAAAGAACAACATGCATGTATTCTCTCTTTTCGCAGATTATCACATACTTCATTCATCAACGGCGATATGTGGGACGTATCTGATCTTAACGATCCTCGGCAATACCGGATTGTTCGTCATCGTGACGTTCCTCTTCAACATGTCGTATTTACTTTACGGTAAAGCAATGTTAACTTTACGCCAATGTCAAGAGTTTATGTTACAAAGTTGAAAAGAAAACCGGTTTACAAGTATACATCTATTTGTGGATACTACGTTTATTACACTCTCGAGTTATCTATTGGACATGATATTAACCTACATAATATCAACATAAAATTAAAACGTATTCGAGGTTTTTTTCGACACTAAGCTATTTCTAAAAACAATAACTTCTTGCTCTATGTGCGTTTTTATCATATTTTTAGAGCAACCTTGTATTACGATGTTATTTTGATTATTACACCCACAGAAAAGATTTCTAAATTTAATGCTGTTACACTTCAATCTATCATAAAATAGGATCGATATAGCGACAATCATATTTTTTATTAAAAAAAGAATATTTTAATCTTAAATGGAAAATTCTTAAATCTAGAATGAAATGATCCTGATACTATTTACAAAAGACGACACGCATATCGGTTTCGTGCAACTACTGACGCTAATATCAAATTATTCCAAGTGCAAGAATATATAGCTTAGATTTCTTTATATTATTCTTGTTTCCAGATTATAAAGACAATCTTATTTAACCCCTTCACAGTCCAGCGAAAAGAAACTTTCCGTGCCAAAAGTGTGTTGAAGAAAAAAGTTTTTAAAATTGCATGAATACGTCAGTATAAATATTATTGAGGTCGCCGAATCCGAATCTGAAGCCAGAATTATAAAATTCAAAATGATGAATTCAATATGGCGGATCAAAATTTAAAATAATTTTGGATTTCAATAAAAATGTGTATCATTTTTGGGGTTGCAAAATCCAAACCTAATATCAGATTTTCCAAATTAAAAATGGCAAATCCAATATGGCGGACCAGAGTTCGAACAAATAGTTGACATACATAAAGGTTGTATATTTCTCTCTTCAATTATTTTTAAATCCCGCTCTCTGCCGAACCCAGAGTTACGAATCGAGGACGTGGCGGTTATTGACTCCGTTAAATTTGCAATTTTTAATTTGGAAAATCTGATATTAGATTTGAATTCGGCGACCCCAAAAACGATAAGAAACCTATTTTTATTCAAACCCAAAATTATTTTGAATTTTGATCCGCCATTTTGAAGTTCGAAATTCTGATTTCAGATTCGAATTCAGCGACCTCAGAAACCTTAAAATACTCAAGGACAATCAAATCGTAACAGTAATAACATGTTTTTTTCAAGATGCCCCTATAGGGGCCATGAAGCAAAAGTGGCACGAATTTTTTTGGCCCCTATAGGGGTCCCTGACAGTGAAGGGGTTAATTCGAGAGAGAAGAATAAGAATTATTATTTTAGTTTTAAAATTGTTTCATTTTTATACTACATAAGATTGTCACCGGATTAAATGTGTCAAGAATATTTTTCGTCTTGTTATCAGAAATCCTTTCTGAAAGGGTAGGAAATGCATGTATCACCAACTTGTAATTCTGTTTGATAATATGTCGCGTAATAAAAGTATAATATCGCGAAATATTATATACTCTTGACTTATGCGAATTGATATTCGTGATTATTTTTTTTTTCACTATTATATTTCGAGCATTATAAGACATTTGAATAAGAAATGTTTTTAACACAGGCTATTACACCACGAGCACCCAAGATTATGATATAAAATGGACAATGCTGCAATGCGTACTTACCCTTAGGTTAATAGGACTTGCATTTAATATATGGGATGGTAAAAAACATGATGTACGAACGCTATTTCTTTCAATAATTCTATTATCTCATGGTATTTTCCACGACGCAATCAATGGAATGAATATTGTAGAAGGAGCTGTCTGATAGCCAGAAACGGGTAGCCTTGAAGGAACAACCGTCGCTGTTAGAAATCGCGGCGTACGCTTATTTCCCAGGTGCTTTCCTCATCGGGCCGCAGTTCAGTATACGACGATACCTGGATTATGTCAATAGTCGATTTAGCGAACGTGTACGTGTAATAATTATTATTGTCGTATATAAATATCTTTTAAATTGCGAGAAATATGAATCTATCTCGATAAATGCTGTGCTTTGTATTTTATTAGGATCCGGTAACCGGTGCTGCCAAATTGCCAGATTGCGTATCGGCTGGATTGTTACGGGCCTTCGTCGGATTTATATACGTGGCGATATTTCAGATTGGAACGCTCTACGTTTCCGATCAATATCTCCTCGAACCGTCATTCCAAAACTTAAATTTAATAAAAAAATGCTTGCTCATCGGCGTGTGGGGCCGTATCAATCTCTACAAATATGTCAGCGTCTGGTTAATCACAGAAGGGGTATATAATTCACGCTTGCAGTCCTCGTGTTGATCGTCATCTTCTGTAACACGCATGTACATCTCACTATATCTGATTTCAGGTGTGCATTACTTTTGGTTTGACATACAATGGAAAAGACTCCGAAGGTCATATTAAATGGGACGGTTGCGCGAACGTTAAACTGCGAACGTTCGAAACCGCTACGCAATTCAATCACTATATTCTCTCGTTTAACATAAACACCAATCACTGGTGCGCTGAGTATATCTACAAGAGGCTGAAGTTTCTAGGCTCAAGGATGCGCAGCCAAGTAATGACGTTGCTCTTCCTCGCCCTTTGGCACGGTTTTCATTCCGGATACTATCACTGTTTCTTTATGGAATTTCTTATCATGTACTTTGAACGAGACGTAAGTATAATACGATCGTGATTCAAAAATCAATCCATTACTCGGCTCTTCCGATTTACCATTTTTTTCTATCCGATCTATCATTTTTTTTTCTCTTTTTCCAGATCGGACCAGCATTACAGAACAGCGAAAAAGTGCAAACGCTGCTGAAAACTCGATGGGAAGCACGTATACTCGCTTGGATCTTTATGAAGCTTTACACTTTAGTTTTCATGGGGTATAGCCTCGTGTCGTTCATACTTCTCTCGTATCCACGATATAATCAAGTCTACGCAAGCGTGTACTATTGCGGACACGTGTTCTTCCTTTCTTATCCGTTACTCGCACCGTACATTAAACGATTGATTGGCCAAAGACATGAGCGTCAACGATCGCATCAAGAATAAGGTCACACAATCTCACTCGCCCCCCATTGCAACATTGTCCCCTTTATTCTTGTCGCAAATTAATATGCGAGAAGATATATAACTGTGAAAACAAAGGATGGATATACTAGTTATACTGGTCTTCAACTTTTAAAAGAGAATGGGTGCATCCAGAAGCACAACCGCTCACTGAGCGGCTAAGTAGCACTCGAATGTGATTGGTGAATTTAAAGATAGAAATCAATCACATTCAATTGCTACTTAGCCGCTCAGTGAGCGGTTGTGCTTCTGGATGCACCCAATGTGATAGCGCATATCCAATGGAAAATGTAGAATATAACATATATACAGGGTGTACCATTTTAATCGATCACCCCGAATAACTTATTTAATTTTGATTGTAGAAAAAAACGTTTCAGACAAAAGTTATATAATTTCAAGGGGGACATGACGGTACCATTAGTTTGACCTTGAAGAGTCAGCTGAAAGTCACGTGAAGGTCACCTCCAACTTTTTAAATGGGACACCCTATATGCTTTTGCATATTCTTATAGCTCATCTCGAGAGCTTTCCAAAACACTATATTTAAGTTAGTTTTCATTAAGTACTTTCCGAGTTATGAGGCTTGAAACAATTTCTTAATTTTACATAAACTGTAAAATATCGTGTAAAATATTCATTTTTCGATTATCTTACCTTAATACTTTTATGTACAAAATAATGAGAGGAATCAATTGGTGTAAAGAAAACACATAATTGTTTCGAAAAAAAAAATGTAATTTGCAGTTAACAATTACATTTTTTTTTCTTAAAAATAACTATGTGTTTTCTTTACACCAATTGATTCCTCTCATTATTTTGTACATAAAAGTATTAAGGTAAGATAATCGAAAAATCAATATTTTACAAGATATTTTACAGTTTATGTAAAATTAAGAAATTATTTCAAGCCTCATAATTCGGAAAGTACTTAATGAAAACTAACTTAATTATAGTGTTTTGGAAAACTCTCGAGATGGGCTACAAGAATATGCAAAAGCATATAGGGTGTCCCATTTAAAAAGTTGGAGGTGACCTTCACGTGACTTTCAGCTGACTCTTCAAGGTCAAACTAATGGCATCGTCTCATGTCCCCCTTGAAACCATATAACTTTTGTCTGAAACGTTTTTTTCTGCAATCAAAATTAAAAAAGTTATTCGGGGTGATCGATTAAAATGGGACACCCTGTATAGAGCACATTATTATCACTATCGCGTTTCACAATAGTTGAGAATTCTATAAATTGCCGAATTTCCGTCACTTGAATATCTCGATGATTAAGTTTCATGAGCGAGAAATTAACTTTAAATATCCTTAAAATGAAATAACGCTTAAACAAAATGCGATAGTGTTGAAATATTATCCTATATAAGTGGTGATACTGCTAAGAACGTGAGGATGATACTGCTAAGAACGTTTCCATTTGCAAATTAATGCATTGTTTAGGAAAAAATTCCGCTGGTCGGGAATTTTGAGTGTCTGTTATTTGAAAATTTTTATGTTAGTACATATTATTTTTTTTTTTAAGTTTCATTAATAATTCTAGATATTTCACAGTATTATTTTTATACAACAGTATGTTCTTGCATCTTTAATCCTGTTATTTTCCTGTACGTAGGGTATTCGATCAAAGTTCTGCTCACTTGTACATATTTCACCGATAATATTGTAATTTTTAAAACGCGTTACGCTCTTATAATAATAAGAACGATATCGTAATTACAGCGGCTAAGTAAGTTAGCCGAATGTCACAATATTCCCGAGAGACTCGAAAGAGAAAGCAATTTATGTATTTAGATATTGCAATAAGAACGTCCACTAAAACAGATTCAGGGAAATTGCGGAAAATATCTGGGAGATATAATATCGTGATTTTGTAAGCGCGAAAGTTAGCTATGTAACACGCAAAAACAACGTAGGTCAGTATTTTCGGATACGCGTTCCTCTAGTGAGCGATTGAAGTATCTATTTTACTGTAGTGCTGCATTTTATCAATCCAAATACGATTTAACCGCGTTTCGCTATAATTATTCTAGAAATGTAAATATACACATATAATGATAATAGATTAAAATTGATTCTAGTCGGGGAGGTATGTATGGATATACCTTCTTGCAGTGTTTCGTTAGATCAGTATAAAGTAACGATTCAGAAGCGATTTTCGATCTAATATATACATTCGCAATTATTTTTTTAGATAAAAATCTAACAACGATCTACCTATTTATCCGTGTTGCGGTTCTCATTACGCACATATAGCCTTTGAAATTTAGAAATATAGTTGCTACTAATCCAATATTTATATACATATATAAATATTGGATTAGTACATATATATAGCCTTGCCGAAATTTAGAAATATAGTTGCTACTAATCCAATATTTATATACATATATCTGTGCACACACACACACACATATATATATGAAAAATAAGAAAAGAGTGCCCGGATACTAATATTTCTTGCAATCGCTCGATCTTTTATCGTTCCTATTTACGAATGATCGAATTATAGATCGACAAATAATTCATAATATATATTTCACCTATGATCTTAATTTATCAAAGATATTTCTGACATAGTCGCGCGTACAGGTTTACACAGAATTTTAGATACTTGAATATAAAGGAATATATATATATATATATATATAAATAGCGGACATAGCAGTCAGGAATTGTATACACGTTTGCCGATAGCGTTTATTAGAATTGAAACCAATAGAGAACGATCTAAAGCTGACGTTCGTAGTGTAAGATCCTCATCTAGTTAATAAGCGCGAATGCATGAATTTTGACAGTATTATAAGAATCCTGCTGGATCACATATATATTTCGTACTTAACGCTAATATGAAATTCTACTTGGACAATTGCACTCTGTTGCATATATTTGCAAATATTTTATCTGACTTCTTAATTTTACGTTTTTTGTTTTTTTTTTCAAACATCTTTAAGAGAAGCGTTATAATAAATTGTTGCAAATTTAGTCATAATAATGATTGCGAGTGAGATACAGATTTTTGAGACTTGAAACATCGTTCAAGATAAAAAAAAAAAAAGAAAGTAGTTAGAGGCATAGGATTTGCGAGTGCGAGCTAGATCTATGAATAATTTCGACTTTGTATCACTAATGAGAGACGCTAGAATGAGAAGCTGTGCGGATTGTGAGAATTTGCGAAACAAAGGATAAAGTTAGTAAAGAGAGAAAGGCGATATACACGAGGTGATTACATGTAATAATACTGAAAGTTGATATAAAAAGTGTATATTTACGATTATTTTCTTAAAAGATACGAAAGAAACATCGACGTCTCGCATATAAAATGATTTGTTTCACATTTCTCTTTTTAAGATATCTTTTTAAGACAGACACGAGCGTACTCGGTACTCGGCCAGTTATTCGAGGATCACGCACATGTACATACATCTACGTGTGCGTACGAGTAGACTTGGCAACACGAAGCGTCTGCCTCTTAAGCATCTTTTAAACACCATGTGGTCTATCTTACGAGATACAGAATTACAGATATATATATATATATATATATATATATATATATATATATATATACAACCCTCCTACAGTTATTAAGATCCAAGTGTCCGGGTATCCGGATTCACGTCCGCATCCATTGTGAGAAAAAAAAGTGATCGAGTAGTCTCCGAGAGATAGAGAAACCGTCTCTCGAGCGAAGGTGGCCGAGTTTCGAGGACGGCGTGACACACGATTCTCGATTTATTTAACGACCAATTTAATACGGTCCGCTGGGACCCGGATGTGGTGCTCCATAACTATCGATGGGTTGTCCCGGTTGTTGCCCCGGTGGACCGTATTCGCCGCCCTGTGATTCCTTCTGTAATGCGTGAAAATAAATATATATGAAGGAGATGAAAAAAAGAGGGAGAAACGACACACGCGTAGAATATTTTTATACTAGTACCCAGACAGCACAGGACATTCTATGGACATTCATTTTATGTCCATTTTACGTCCGCACGTCCATGGACATGAAATGACCGTTCATCGTACATCCGATTCGAGACATCCGTTAACGGCCAATATTTGGATGTTCACAAAATGTCCGATCTTGGACGTCAAAGTTTCGCGTGAGCACGCAAGGATGTGTTAGTTCGTTCGTTTACCGCTACGCGACGTGCGATGCGTTATTTTTCTCGTATTTAAGTTTTAGTTATGAGAATTATATAAAGTTTGCAAAGAGTAACAAATAAGATTAAAAATATACTGTTCAATTTAATTTCTGATCTCAATGCAGGAGGTTTCAGATATTAAATTGATTTTATAAGTCGGACAAGTAAATGTCCGGCAAATAAATAACGAAAATAATCCATTCATTATCTATTTAAAATGTAAAGTACAATATGCAAGTATAAATTATAAATAAAATTTTTATATGAAATTTTTATGTAAAATTTTATAAGAAATAGATAAATTATATTATCATTTAGGGATTAAAGCATGTCCACTAATTTCATAGATATACCACGGACGTTCATTGAATGTCTGAAGAATGTAAAACGGATCATCTGTGGATATCCTCAATATCCTTAATGGTCATCTTATGGATGTCCTTCGGATATTTGTGTGCTGTCTGGGTAGTTCGTCGCGCGATCGTGACCTTTTCCGCGACTGCAGTTTGATAGAATTCGATAGACAATCTCTCGCGCAATTTAAATCTCGTCGGTACATATATATTCTGATGTAAAGCCCGAGGCAATTTAAGCCAGAGAGATTTCTCAGTAGCTATAATTGATTGATGCTGTAAAAGGATACTCCTCGATCGATGCTTGATTAATGCGTAATAATAAATATACATAATTAGATATTTCCTTTGCAACAAACAACTGCAGCTGATGCGCAGTGTAATTAATAGTTGCATCTGTCTTGACTGAGACTTTATTCTAGAAATTTCAACAGCTCGCTCATGCCAATAGTATCATTATACTAATCGAGGAGAGAAACTTTCTACAATTATTCAAGTCGTCAATATGTCAATTATCTTGACAATTTTTTACGCGAAAAAAAAGATTGGTCCAACTAAACGAGGCCGTAAACTCGCTGAAATAAATGACGGGCGGATATCATTGACGATATGTCTGGTATTCGCATCTATAACTCCTACGCAAAAAAAAAAAAAAATGCCCCGTTCGCTTTATCATCCAAAATGAGCAATTTACATTCCGCAAGCGAGGCGCCACACTTTCCTCTTTCGTCATTGGGACATTCGAGGAGATGCTTAACCAAGGCTCTCTCGATAGACTGCTTTCTAGCGGTTGTTACATCGTGTTTTAAAACGACTGAAAAATTGCACAATGTATATATTGCGTTTTAATTCCCCTCACAAGGAGGAACATTCTTAGTCTACATGCGTCCCAATTCGATTGTATAAAAGTGGGAACCGAGAGTCGCAAAAAAAAAAGAGAGAAGAAAAGAAGACTACCTGAGTTTTGTAGCGGATGAAGTAGACCTCGGGCTTGCTGGGCTGCGTCGGCGCCTGCGTCGGAAGTACGACGTCGGGCGCCTCTTCCGGTTTCTTGACGAGCACGTAGATCAACGTCTTCTCCTCATCCGGCTGCGGCAGTGGCGGCAATTGCGGTGCGGTCGGCGTAGGCGGCGTCGGCGCCTTGATGAAGACTATCTTGTAGTGCTTCTGCGGCGGCTGCGGCAACGGCACGTGCTTGGGCGCTTTGTACTCGGGCGCTTCCGGTGGCGGCACGTGGACGTACACATGCTTGTGGACCACCGGATTCTGTTGCGGCGGTCCATAACGGTCCGCGGGTGGCCCGTAGCTACCGGAGGGACCACCCCCGCCGGAGGGTGGGAAGTACGAGCTCACCGGCGGCTCCGGCGCCGGTTTGGCGATCACCAACGCGATCGACGAACAGGCGATCACGAAAATCGTGCTCTAAAATGAGAGAATAATATCGTTAATTATAGCACTTGGGTCAAATTAGCGTGTAATTAACAATTGTTAATTTTATAATTCGTTATACATCGCGTGCGAAAGTTATAGCGAGGTATATAATATATTGGTTAATATGATGAATTACACAGGTCTACAAAAAATGGGGTCATGATTGTTGTTGGGCAGCTGGGGGTCATTTCCGAAGTAATTTTCTGCGTAGAATCCGAATCCGAGGTCAGAATTGGCCCATCACGTCAGGATTTTGAGATATTTGAGGTTATATACTCGAAAAATGGCTTTTTGGGCTACTTTTGAGGTTATGTGCAGGACGCACAAAATTTTTTAGCTCTTTTCTTCTAATTGCATCATTTAGTACTACTCTTTCCCTTCAAAATGAGCTGTCGAATGGTCATCTACGATTTTTCCTTGCAAAGTTACGGCCATTTTAAGATGACATGATGAATTCCAAACTCTGCGCCGTTATAGCCCAACAACCTCATGAGCATTCACATTAAACCTGTAAACTTTGAACTATAAACCCGAAAACCTGGACTGAAAACTGTATATATGGGTTTGATGGAGAATCTGAAATCAGATTTTGAAAATTCAAGATGGCGTAAAATGGCCGTAACTTTGCAAGGAAAAATCGTAGATGACCATTCGACAGCTCATTTTGAAGGGAAAGAGTAGTACTAAATGATGCAATTAGAAGAAAAGAGCTAAAAAATTTTGTGCGTCCTGCACATAACCTCAAAATAACATAGCCCAAAAAGCCATTTTTCGAGTATATAACCTCAAATATCTCAAAATCCTGACGTGATGGGCCAATTCTGACCTCGGATTCGGATTCTACGCAGAAAATTACTTCGGAAATGACCCCCAGCTGCCCAACAACAAAACCTTGTAGACCTGTGTTATTAATAAATTGTTAATTATACGTTCATTTAACACGAATGGTGTGTGAATAGGAATATATACATATTTGTGTGTGTAAATGGCATCGTCCGTGAATGGGTGAAATATGCGCGCTAAGCCGTGTCGCTTGTTAAGGAGCTAATTTGCAATGGAGATTTCTTGATTTGCGCGATCCATCGTTATCAACGATTCGTCCGCGATCGATTGTCGCGGCTTGTCATGACTTTTGACTCGCAGTCACGTAATCGTACAATGTACAATTTCTCCCCCGATAAAGACGACTAATACTCTCTTGCAACACGAGGAAACTCGTTAGCGGGCTTTTCAACGTCGATCCCTTCAACCGTCAGTCGACCGGTCGCGACCTCGCGAGTTCTCGCAACTCGCGATATTTCTCTTCGCACCGCGGGACGTGGGAAAGTGCATTGATCTAGAATAGCATTTTCCGTTCCCACATTTCCCGGACAAGGGAGTGAGGGGGAGAGAGAGAGGAGCACCATGTCGCAGCGTCAGCGCGGAAGGAGGACGATATGCTGTCAATGTACCTGTGGGCGATACCTCACTTCGCTCGAGCGAAGCTTCCTACTCATTTAACGACCCGCGATCGTTTAATCATGATGCTTTGAGAGCGCGGCGGCGTCGGGAGACTTTGAGAGCAGGGGCTCTGCTTTCGCTATTTTCCTTGGCGCTGTAATTATCAAGACCGTGTCGGTGAATGAGGGGGCGGGGGGGCGCGAGAGGATCCCCCTTTTACTTTTACACCGCGATTGCGAGTTGCTTCGAATCCGCGGGATTCATACGCGATGCGCGGGGGCACGTTTGAGAGATTTTTTTCTCAGTCTCTCTTTCTCTCTCCCTCTCTCTTTTCACGGCGGGAAAAACGTGCCGGGTCACTTTCCATCGTCTAAAAGAAAAAAAGAAAAAGATGAAGAAGCAGATGCTCGGTCACTGGAACCCATGATGATGTAAACGCGCAGACTCTCCAACGGAGCAAGATCTGTATTACTCGAGTAGAAAGCGAATGTCTTTCGACAAATATTTTTCTCGCATCAATTTGTTAATCGTATGCTTTTTTTTTGATCGACGCGGCAAGAAAAATGACGAACGATTTGAGAGGAAGAGATGGGAGAGACGGGCGATCGGAATGTCTCGATGACCGTGCGATTTCGCAAGGACGAACCGAAAGTTACTCTCGTTATAATGCACCTGGTCACTCGATACTCGGTAAAAGGATTGCGCCAATCGACGTTTAAACTTAACAACCGGTTTTGAGTGTCCCTTGAAAGAAGAGAAGAGAAGAAGAGGTAGCAGGTACTTGCTTAAGCTTCGGATTTATAGCGCTTCGAGTGTAAATAATGCAAAGGTTCAATTCGATAAATTTACACTTGTCCTCGCAAATAATATATTACATAGCCGTAATAAAATGCTTCTTTATTAAGCACGCGATCGACGAATAATCATAAATAAAATGCGTACACCTTGTGTGTAACGTGCGCGTAAGATAGCGTAACGTCTTATATTTTATTGCTCGCATCAATCACCCTCGTGCGATATATAATAAATTCAATTGAAACGTCCCTCGTTTAACGTTTTTCGAAATGTGGCATCGATTAAAAAAAAAAAGAAAAAGATAAGCGCCAAAAATATCCTTAATTCGGCATCTTTGAAACTCGAGGACTTTCCTGAAGCGAAGTATATCGAATAATAATGAAGATTTATTTTTGACACGCGTTTACTTACTGCGACGGTCCGCATTTCTCCTACGTGTGTATCGGATTCAGGTGGTACTCCCGAAATGTAAGGCACGTAGAAAAAGAGGAACGTGTCGAGCGGGCGGCGTTTCACTTGCGAGCTTTCACGCGTGTGGCGTGCGGACGAGGCTCTTCCGAACTTTTATAGAGGCCATCGAGGGGATACGTACCTACCTACCTACGGAAAAGGAAGGCACAGGAAGGTGGACGGTGGTAACGTCATCGTCGTCGTCTTCTTCTTCGTCGTCGTCGTCGTCGTCATCGTCGTTACGCGTCCCTCTCTTCAGGGGGTTTCTTCTTTCGCGTCGTCATCTATTGCCTCCTCCTCGCCGGTCGTTTCAACGGAGTTCGACCTACCGGTCGAGAATCCCAGAGGTGCGACACGGCATGGCACGGAGAAAATGAAAGTACTCGAGATGAAGACTCATCGTCCCGCGGAACAATTTCCCGCCTAGCTGACGTCGCTTGACCGATATTTTTCTTCCGCGTATCATCGAGATGAAAGTCGATTTTCTCGCAACGATTATATCGATGACAACGCAACCTCCCTGACAGGGGTGTTTTGCGGAATCTAGATTTTTATTAAGATCATTAATTACCCAGACGGCACACAAATATTCGAAGGACATCCATAAGACGACCGTTAAAGATATTGAGGATATCCACAGATGATCCGTTTTACGTTCTTCGGACATTCAATGGACGTCCGTGATATATCTGTTTATGAAGTTGTTGGACATACTTTAATCCCTAAATGATAATATAATTTATCTATTTCATATAAAATTTTACATAAAAATTTCATATAAAAATTTTATTTATAATTTATACTTGCATATTGCACTTTACATTTTAAATAGATAATGAACGGATTATTTTCGTTTATTCGCCGGACATTTACTTGTCCGACTTATAAAATCAATTTAATATCTGAAACTCATGATTTAGATCAGAAATTAAATTGAACAGTATATTTCTAATCTTATTTGTTACTTTTTGCAAACTTTATATAATTCTCATAACTAAAACTTAAATACGAGAAAGATAGCGCATCGCACGTCACGTAGCGATAAACGAACGAACTAACACATCCTTGCGTGCTCGCGCGAAACTTTGACCTCCAAGACCGGACATCTTGTGGACGTTCAAATATTGGCCATTAACGGATGTATCAAATCGGATGTACGGTGGATGTTCATTTCATATCCATGGACGTGTGGACGTAAAATGGATATAAAATGAATATCCATAGGATGTCCTGTGCTGTCTGGGTACTGTAATGTAGCTGATGAAATTGAAGCTTGCTCGCGAACCCCCCGATTTTTTCCATTTGTTCGCTCGCGAAAAAAAAAGTACGCGTATAAAGTCAATTATAAATTGAGTGAAAATCGAGAAGTAAAAAGAACAAGTAAAATTTACGACAAATCGTCTCTCGTTCTTTAATTTCGCGTGTTAGAGGCTAATTACGCCGGCTTTTATCGTTCACGCGGAAACGTCAAGTAATTAGGATTCCGCGAGATTGAAAAGAACTTAAAGCGAGATGGAGATTCTCGCGAGCGATAAAAATAGTATCATCTGGAGATGATGCTGGAATACTTTTCACTTTCTTCGTACCGACGTATGCGGTTACCGCATGCGTACGCATTACGTAAAATGCGTGAAAAGATATTTCTGGACGACTCGAGTGCGCGCCCTCTCCCTCCCCCGCACACACACATCACGAGTTAATAAAAAACTATACTTTACTATTGCGTGGGGAGGGAGGAAGACGCGTGCGTGCCGATTTAAATATCCGATTGACTCGGTAGGTGCCTAAAATGCTGTAGAGGTGAATTATTCATCGTGCATATCGTAACCGATGGGAATGCCGTGCGCGAAACCGCTCTTGACATAACTACCTACTCTCGATCGATAGGATACCAATTAATGAATTATTCATTATTTGCTTTGCATAGCAAATCGGAGTTTAGAGACAGAGAAGACGTGTGAGGAAAAAAAAAACCGCGGCTACTGTACGCAAACCGATCCGACACTCGAGCAAGACTCATTATCTACACCCGGAGGGAGAGACCTCTCCCCCCGCTATCATTATACATATATATATAAATATATGTGTGTGTGTGTGTGTGCGTGCGTGTGTATGTGTATGTACCGGACGTTGGACGATCGCTTCGTTACCCAATGTATACTTTCTTCTGCGAGTAAAACGCACGTACATGTACTTTGTTGCCGTGCGATTATCCGGACGACGTCGTCGTCGTCGTCCGCGGCCTGGACGCGGGAGGAGAGCAACGGAACGTGCGAATTCACCTCTTGCCGGTGGTCGTCGCGCGTTACGCGATCGCGATGTTGGAGGGATATGACCGGCATTCGTAAACGTACGGTGTATCGCCGTAGGATCGTGATGCGCTTTGAAGAGTCGCAGTCTTGATATGCGTCGCACGGCGTGGAGAGCATTTCACTCTGATTTCATCCTCGGGCGCTTGACCGGCGAAGTTATTCGTCGGATATATCGCGCGGCGAACGGAAGTCGAGGATGATGTAGGTCAGTGTGGTCCTGCGTGTGCCGAAATATGCATGTTGTATTAGAAAAAAATATCTTTAAAAAAAAAATTAAAAAGGAATTATTATACATGTTAAATATTGTACATGAAAAAAATATATTGCAAAAAAATAAAAAAAGAATTATCATAAGCGTTATTTCTTATTTCTTATTTCTTAATTGTTGCTCTTGTTTAATTTTTTATCGTATCTTTCTTATGTAAAGAAATACGCCAATTAGAAATAATAAACTGTACACACTATATCGATTTTTATACAATTGCCGAGATGCATATCTTTTATATAAAATATTCTTAAAATGTGACAAAATATATATGTGCATATATAACAACATGAAAGCGATAGAAGTTCATTAAATATAAAGAGAAGTTAATTATAAATATATGTCGCGAGCAAGTTGCACGATAAATGTAATTTTTTATTTCCAATAGACGTTATTTTTTTTTATTATTATCATAACTTTTATAAAAAAAGACAGATTTATAAAATTT
Source organism: Camponotus pennsylvanicus (assembly GCA_023638675.1). Classification (NCBI taxonomy): domain Eukaryota; kingdom Metazoa; phylum Arthropoda; class Insecta; order Hymenoptera; family Formicidae; genus Camponotus; species Camponotus pennsylvanicus. The sequence goes on from JALHBL010000125.1 coordinate 55,167, forward strand.
TTTCCGATGTGCAATTTTCCAAAAAACATTATTTTTTTAAATTTAAATACAAGGCATACAGTTAAGTGAAAAGACTCAAAATCTTTGAAATAACTTGTCATTTAATTTCTATTGTCATTTAAAGTCCTTTAAATTTGCTTTAATCATACCCTCCTCGAAAATAAAGTTGCAAACCAATCGGTTACAAAATAAATGACTCGTTCCATATAATAAAATCTCCGTACAATGAAAACCCAATGTTTAATTTGACATCAATGAAGCGTGTTAAAAACTCGATCAGTCCGCCCAAGATTCGATATTCTTAATTACGTAGATGAAAAGAGGGGGGAATTTTTCGATTCTTTACGATTTCGTTCACGTAGAAAGCTCGCCAAGAGAAGATTCGCTGAATATCCGGTCGGAATTCGTTTTTCTTCTCCTTATCGCGATCGCGTTAAGTACGTACATCTTCGCGACGATATCAGGGCGAAGGTATCAGAGCGAGTCGCGATCGCATAAATCCGACGCTACATAAATTTTACGTCGCTCCTCGCCTCGAACGCGAGTGAACGTACTCGCTGTGTAATATTACATGTACATGATATGACGCAGCTCTCTTAGCGCAAACACATACACATATATCATTTATTATATATGTAAGACGCGGATACTTTACCCACCCCTATAGACGGTGCGATTGCGTGATTCAAAATTGCCTCCCTCTTCCCTATCTTCATCTATCAAACCATCGACGCTTATTTTCCCCGGTTATTACAAACGAGAAATCGTAATAGACGCTCGTAAACAATTAGCTTTAAGTGATATAATCGGCGCGATAATTCGCGCCTAATAAATCCCGACTCGATCTTGCCTTCGAGAGATAAGAGGTCGATTGCTCAACGTTTAATCTCGTAATTGGAAAAAAATATAAAAATCGATTCGCGCCTCGACAAAGTGCTTAGCGAAAGCGATGGACCTGTCACGTACCTGTCAAATGTCGATTCTAATTAATAACATTATACGATTTTCGCACGAAAGTTACGCGACTAATGGCCGTCGTCGCATTCGTTGTGGACGATGAGTTTCACCGGCGCGGTTCGAGAGATTGAGAGAGATCGTTGCCGAGATAGATCGGAGCTGTTTTCTTAATCTCGGACGACTACTCCGGATTCCCTTCTATTGTAAGCGTTCGAGTCCGCATATTCGAAAACGCATTCTCACCTGCCTCGGATATAATACCAAGGATCAATTAGGCCCGCGTTTTAACACGTTCGCTTAATAACACGATTTCTCGCGACTACGTTGGATTACGAATGAATTTTCTTTTCTCTCTCTCTATAAATACAATCGATGTAAATTAACTGATTTTAAATATTTGATAGTACGATTAATGAGATCTGGAGAAAACTTCATTTTTAATCTGTCATTGAAGCAAAAAGCGAATAAAGCGAAATTTTCAGCAAAGAGGAATCGCTTGTGATAATCAATCAGAATTATCTGTTGATCCACGAATCGAAAAGACAGAGTGTCATTGGCGTCTTTTTATAAAGCGCTTATTATAAATTTCAAATGCGAATCGCAAACTTTGTTTTTTTTTTTTAATCTTGATTTATCGTTTGCAAGAAACACACGGCTTTTCGCTTCTGATGTCATAATACGATGCGTAGAGTCGCGGTGTAAGATACTAGGAGCATCTTATAATGTTAAGCGCGCACCTGGACATCTGCCAGGAGATCCGTAATACACGTAAATTTCAAAAGAATAGTTCTAAGAGTGTAAAAAATGGCAAAAGGTTTCTCCGCGACACGACGTTCATATAATCTTCTCCGAATGTCGAAATCGCATTATACCGGCGCCTCTTTCCTCTCGCCCACCCTTAGATATACATACATACATATATACACACAAATATATATACATATATGTGTGTAAATATTCAATCGTTAGAGATCCAAAAATTCTCAGATAAAAAAATCACACTCTCCTAATCTTTCGAAACCGCAAAGAATCTAAGAGACTTTCGACGGCAGCTCTCAAGGCTGTCGGATTATCTCTCTATTAATATGTTGCCGACATTTAAATCGTTATCGATTATAGGACTCGAGGCTCTCCCTTGTGGCTTGCGATCCGTGTAATGTATACGATAATAATTATCTCGGAGAGAAAGAAAGCCAAGGAATTGACACGCGCGCGCCCTTGGCCTATATATATATATATATATATATATATATATATATATAGTTTTGAATCACCCTGTATATATATATATATATACAGGGTGATTCAAAACAACCTGATGTCTTTGAAATATGATATTCTTGAACGAATTCTAAGACTATTTTTCCTCTTGAAAAAATTTTTTTTTAATTTTTTAATTTTTTTAATTTTTTAAATTATTTTTTATTTTTTTTTATATTTTATTCTTAAAAGTTACGTTATAACCCTCCTAGACGGTAATAATATTGTAAATTATTGACGGTAATAATATTGTAAAATATTGTGTAGAAACTGCAATAATAATTTAATACACTTCAAAGGATCAAATATTGTGCAATAAAATTGACTGTCTGGGGAAAAAATTAAGCTTTGGACAAAATTTTTCAAGAGGAAGAATAGTCTTAGAATTCGTTCAAGAATATCATATTTCAAAGACATCAGGTTGTTTTGAATCACCCTGTATATAGGATGTTTCTTAATAAGTGCGAAAAATTTTAGATGATTCTTTGTTGAAAATTAAGAGGGTTTTTTTTCATATACATATGCTCCTACATCCCTCTCTTTGGAGTACACTCCTCCAAAAATGGGAGTAAAAATTAGGTTTTTATTTTTTGCTCAAATTTGGAACAAGTTAAAAAAAATGAAATTAGGAGGATATTTTCTACTAGTAAAAAGGTTATTTATTAATATTTTTTTCAGCCTCCTGTATTGTTATAAAGGGATGAGACTAGCAACCCCTATTCAATTTTTTATTAGAACTTTTTAATGTTTATATGAAAACCCCCCGTAATTTTCGACAAAGAATCATCTAAAATTTTTCGCACTTATTAAGAAACACCCTGTATATATGTATGCGGCGTATCGATTTCAAAATCTACTCCTGTCTTCTTCGTGTGAAAAAAGTCGCGCCGACCGAACCTCGATTGGCCCGATCGAGGCCTCATAGGTCCTCAACCATGGCCGCCCACTTGGACGGACGGTAGAGCGCGATGGGTGAAAGTCAAACTAATTACGGCGAGTACGCGAGCCGCTCCGCGTTGCAAAACCAAGCCAACAGCTCGCGATTCGCACGTCTCGCCAACGAATACCGGACCGCTAAACCGGAACATATACACACTCCGTGTGTTGTGTGCGGCTTATCTCTTCTTTCGCCTAATCTCCCCCCAGTAATCTCTGCGAATGTGGTCTGCGATCCCGCGTTTTCCTTTTTCTCCTTCCTCTCGCATCGTTCTCGCCGTGTAATAACTCTTACGTGTGTTCGAATCGTTATACATTCGTTATACTTCCGGTGGTATGCAAATACCGTTAATCCATTCCAAGTTGTATAGATTCTCCGACTTAGAGCGAGAAAGAGAGAGGCGTGTGATACGTCATATAAATGTATATATCGAATATCACGAATTATCTGATCGTAAAACGGGACACCTGTTCGGCAATGCGTCTCGTGCCCGATTTACCGGATAAATTTCACCGTACGAATTTCACCATACGCGCATAACATCGTTGAAACTTGCGAAAGCATCAGAAAACTCTCAAACGTTACGCTGCGATTCAGATGCTTTAATATAATATACGGATAGATCTGTGTAGAAGATTTTGTCGTCTAAAAAATATGCCGCAAACATATCTATAATTCATTGAAAAATGTACTATCTTTATGTAAAAAAATTAAAAGAAAACAATATGTACATTTTTCACACGATGAGACTGTTCTATTTGATCACATTTGATCGCATGTGATAAAATGCTCATTTAATTACACTCGCTTTCATTCTACGTAATTAAGAAATCAAGAGATCTTCGTCTACATCTACAAATGGCACAATTATCAACCGAGCGTTAAATTAATTTCGAGTAGCATGTAATTCTATACTTATCGAGATGTCAATTAACCTGCGGTAGGCTCGTCGGTAAAATTATTCGATCGATGCATCTTTGAATATCCGCTTACGTCGTACTATTTCATTGTATTGTTTTATTTTGACTTTCTATTATACTTTTAATTACGTCGCTATTTCCATGAAAGTCGGCATCTCGAATTGGATTAGTCTCGCGAGTTTATATTTTCTACAAATAATAATTTCTACAAATAATAATTATATTACATTTTCTACAAATAATAATTTCTACAAATAATAATTATATTACATTTTCTACAAATAATAATTTCTACAAATAATAATTATCATATTTTCTACAAATTGATAATAATTATTATGCGATGTAGCGAATGTCGGAAGAAAAATCTTAAAACGATCAATGGAGAGGCTATATTTTGAGGGAGGATATATAACGTCATGTTGAACTGATCCCATTTGGCGGTTTTGATTTCAGGGTCGATTCTGGGAGTATTCCGTTTGACCACGTTGCGATTAACCATAGCCAATTATATCGACCTGTGCCTAGTGTAACCAGCAATGATTAACCAATCAGAGAGTCCTATTTTGAATTGGCCAATTGGTGACGTGGTCAATCGGATACCCTCCGTCGATTCTCAGCCAATTTCTCAGCATCGTATCGAATTTTGAGTTTCGGCAGGGAAACCATCTTTTTTCATCTATTTCTCATCGATTTTCACCTAATTTCTCCGACTTGTTCGAGGTCGACCTGTTAAATTTCGGATCAGTGGATCTCTTGTCCCTGATTGTCCCTGATCGTCTCATCGACGACGGAAGAAGTCAATCCTAACGTCGACAGAAGCCAGTTGAAGAAGCTGCCAGAAGACGCCGAGGTCGACCCGTTAAATTTTGGCTCAGTAGATTCCTCGTCCTTGATTTTCTCATCCACGACGGGAGAAGTCAATCCTAACATCGACAGAAGCCAGTTGAAGAAACCACCAGAAGACTCTTCCTTGTTCAGAGGAACACTGCTATCCTTGGTATCTGGCAAATAGGGAGCCAGACCGCCAAGGTCGTCGAGGAAACCCAAGTCGACCTCCTCCTCCTTGACTAGCGGATTCCTTTCGTCAGTCGTACGGAAGATTTCACCTTGCACGACCCTGACGTAATTCCGTTCCCGGTGATCGTCATAGTCGGTGTCGACCTCCGCGTTGACACGAGGCATCTCCCGCTGTGAAACCTTGCTCACCTGCTGACCTGCATAAGGTCAAAGAAGTCTTATGAAATAATATTTTCACTAGGCAGCGTGATCTCCGCGCACAAAAAATCTTTCTCTCTCACCTCTCGGTTTCTCCCCGCCGTCGTCCTCCTTTGTGGCCAATGGCCGAATTTCTAACGACCTTATCTTCAATCTCTGATACATGTCGCTCCTCCATACCGGATACTTTCGTTGATTTGAGTTGGACGATAAGATAATCTTGGAATCCGGCGTCGGATCCGATGGCCAAATTTTCACTCTAAAATGATCATCCTCGATAGTCGTCTCTTCGTCGTCTGATATCAGTGCCCTGGTTAAATAGATCGATTGTACGGCGATACAGCCGAGGAGTAGTAATGACGTAATCTGAGGAAATGATAAGCATACTTTAATGCAAACGTTTCGTAAGACTCGCTTCTATCGCTTAGTATTCTCGGCGTTTCACTTTTAAATCGAAGGATGTATCTGAATTATTATTTTCAAATAATACTCGTAAATTACAAGCAAATACCTCGACGAATGCTGGAACGTTATTACTGGTTCCATGAGTATGTTTACATACATATATGTATACATGTATATGTGTATAGATTCTAAACTTATTTCATTGCATTCTTTCGACACCACAAAAGCGAAAGCAGGCCAGAATCGACACGGTTCACCGATCTATGATGGACCATACCATACCATACCATGGCACCTCGAAATATGCAAACATATAGAGGAAAATATGCGGTAGAGGAATAACGTTGAGGAGACCGTAACCGCGAGTATGTGTATGTGTATGTTAGTTAAATTCAATAAATTTTTTGAAGTGTTTAGAGACTCGCACGCGTTACACGTATCCATTCACGTGCTTGCAAACGCTACGACTTGCACTTTTGCCGGCTTGACAATGAGAGACCATCTCTTATATAACAAAGATACCTTTCTCCGATATTACTTCTGTAATTGCCAGCAAAATTATATGAATGGATCGCTTCTCAAGCTGAAAGCGCTACACGGAAGGTCATTACTCATGTGCGAATGTGCTTCCGGTGTACTCCTTTGACATTAACACGCTCGGTCAAGATTAACCGATGAGACGAGACTTGAAGTTTATTCATCGTGTATATAATATATGTGTATATATATATATGAATAGCTGCCGGGGTCGCTTCAATTAGAATGTAACATGGAACGAGCTTCCGAAAAGTTACAACCACACACACATACACACTTCCGTGTGTAAAATCTTGTTATTCCGCTTCTATAAGTGGGATCATAAGAACTCGCCAGCAAAAAGCATGTACGTCGATCTCGCGATCTCCGTACTGACAGTTATGACTCATTAGGCCCGGTAGAATCTAATTACGCTACGCGATTAGCGTAGCGAGGCGAGCGCTCGAGGAGAAAATAACTTCTCGTCGACGGGTCTGCGTAAAACGTTACGTGTCTTCGTCGCCATGACACGTTTTTCTCGCGATTCGCAATCAACGATGAAAAGAAAAAAATGTATCACGAAAACTTTACGAATTAATTATATGTAAAATATTATCATGAAAAATTTACAAAATATATATATAAGAAAAAGAAAACGCTGACTGACACACTTGCCTTTATCCGCATCTCGAGAAACATGTTTCCGCGATGTTTCAGTTTACATTAGCTCCTGATCGGGTCGTCGACTGACTGGCTAACGGAAAAATCATCTCGAGAGACCTTCCACTCCTTAGATTAGATCTTGTTTCCATTATATTTTGGAGCTTTCCAAAGCGCCTCTAAAGGACTCGTCTCTATCGTTATCTTCTTCTTTCCCGCGAAAAAAATACTTTCTTTGGAATTCCAATCGCTTACCACGTCGAGCCATCACGGAATGCCTACCTTCTCCGCCGCCGTAGATTTACGAGTCGTGACTTTCACTCGGAATACGAGCCCTATTACGAGCAATAACGGACAGAATATATTAAGTACAAGAAGTTATCGATCATATCGTCAAGTAGTGTGATTATACATATATGTAACTATACAACTCTCGCGTCAGGCGATTTTTAAGACAAGTATACGCCCACACAGAAGAAAATATCTAATGGATATCTACTGGATATCTACATATCCATTTAATGTCCATATCCACTATGGATAACCAATAGATATCTAAAAGATGTCTAAAATGTTTATATCTCCTGAATAACCAATGATGATATCCATTGAATATCCATATCTACTGAAAATCTATCAAAGATATCCACTGGACATCCATATAAAATCCACATATCCATATCTACTGAAAATCTACCAAAGATATCCATTGAACATCCATATAATGTCTACATATCCATGTCCACTGAAAATCTATCAAGGATATCCATTGGACATCCATATAAAATCCACATATCCATATCTACTGAAAATCTACCAAAGATATCCAATGGATATTCATATACTTCCACGAGCTTCACGCCTCGCCGCTAGGTGGCGAAAAGGAAAACGCCTAACCCGAAAGTGGGATCCATCTAAGACAGTGTATAAGGCCGCAGCACAGGTCCCACGAGTTACGGCTTATCGGTCAAAGAGCGCAGACTATTATAGCCGCATGTCCTCTAGCTTTTGCGAGGAGCTCCAGAGCTCCATATAATTAACCGCAGACGGTTAACTTTGTTTTAAATTCCGTTATATATGGTATCTATATACAAAACATTAAATCAATATCCATTCAAAAATAAATATCAATATATACGTAATAAATGTATCTATATATAATAAATATCCACTGAATATTGTATAGATATTTACAGGATATTGGTTTACATATCCTGTAGATATTTATGGAACATTGAATAAATATCCACGCAGAAATCTGATGAATATCCAGTATACATACAATGGATATCTACAGAAATATCCACTAAATATTATATGAATATCTAGTGGATATTTATGTAGATATCCTATGGATATTTATGAGTTCTCGAATGGCGGACATCTGGATATCTAAAGCACGTCTAATAAATGTTTCCTGTATATTCGTGGATATCCCTAATGCCCATTGAGAATATCTAATAGATATCTAATAGATATTATTTTCTGTGTGGGTTATTTTTAAATAAAATGAAACGATGAAATAGAATTCTCGACAAATTATTTCAATAGCCCTTTAATCCTCGATGAAAGAGATCCGCGCGTTTAAAATATTGCACGTAGAAAATTGCGTATATGACACGCGCATGCTTATATCTTAAAACAGTGATAATAATAATTGTGCGAATGTCTTAACTGAGACATACAAAGAAAGCCGGAAAGAGCATGATACATAAAATTAGAGTTGATTTATGTAAAATAATAATTATCACTATAATATAATATAATAATATAATATAATAATATAATAATATAATATAATAATATACTATAATAATATAATAAAATTACATATTATATAATAATTAAATATATAATAATAAAAATAAATATATACATGTAATAAAAATTGTATATTTAATAATAATAATTATTATTATTATTATTATTTAATTATAATTATAATTAAAATAATAATTTTTTTGTTATTGTAAATTATAATAATTATTATTATTATAACTTATAATTATAATTTGTATAATAATATTTATTGTATAATTTATTTATCATCTGTGCGACAATTCATTGATACAAATATATACAAGAGAAAATGTATCAGCTCTCGCAAGAAGATATTTCGATACATCGACTATCATTTAAAAAGAGTCGTTCACATTGATGCGGAAATTTCATTTTCGTCTATAAAGGATAAACTCGTTTTGGACAACTGAATTCATATAAAAATTATTACAATCAAATTAGTTTTTATTATTTATTCATGAGAAAAAAAAATGAGAAAAAAGTTCTCAAAGGATTTTCCACGGTCAGTAATTTTGTTTTCGATATTTTAAAATATTGACGATGCGCATATTAATATTACAACCCTATATATATATATATATACAGGGTGAGCCATTTTAATTAACGCACGCAATTATTTCGGAAACAAAGCATTTTCGAGAAAAATGTTTCAGACAAAAGTTTTATGGTTTCGAGGGGGCCATAAGATGGTATCATTGGTTTGACACTGAAGAGTCATTTGAAGGTTACGTGAAGGTCACTTCAATTTTTTTAAATTGCACCCCCTATTTTTTATTACATATTCTTGTAACTGACCTCGAAAATTTTCCAAAACACATAATAAAGTATTTTTCATTAAATATTTTTCGAGTTATGAGACTTGAAATTTGTATTATTTTGACATAAAATACAAAATATCTCGTAAAATATTCTTTTTTCTATAGTCTTACCTTAATACTTTTATGCACAGAATAATGGGGCAAATCAACTGGTATAAAGAAAACACATAGTTGTCTTAAAGAAAAAAATATGAATTTGCAACGAGCAGCTACACATTTTTACTTTAAGACAACTATATGTTTTAATTACACTAATTGATTTGCCTCATTATTCTGTGCATAAAAGAATCAGGGTAAGACTATCAAAAAAAGAATATTTTATGAGATATTTTGTTTTTTATGTCAAAATACTAAACTTTCAAGTCTCATAACTCGAAAAATACTTACTAAAAAATACTTTATCATAAGTGTTTTGGAAAGCTCTCGAGATGAGCTACAAGAATATGTAAAAATATATAGGGTGTTCCATTTAAAAAAATTGAAGCGACCTTCACGTGACCTTCAAATGACTTTTCAAGGTCAAACCAATGGTATCATCTTATAGCCCCCTCGAAACCATATAACTTTTGTCTGAAACATTTTTCTCTAAAATGCTTTGTTTCCGAAATAATTGCGTGCGTTAATTAAAATGGCTCACCCTGTATATATATATATATATATATATATATATATATATATATATATATATATATATACACAATATATCATAATCCTGAATGTTACATTAATAAAAAAAGTATCATTCTATAAGGTTGCAGGTATATGTCATTGGCTGCGTTCAGCAGAAAAAGCTGTTTTGCAACTGTGTAAAATTCGTGAGCCTGATTGGTGTATGCTCTTAATTTTGATTGGATCTAAGAGCATACACCAATCAGATTCACGAATTTTACAACAGTTGCAAAGCAGCTTTTTCTGCTGAACGCAGCCATTTATACTAATTAGTACCTGTTATCGCTATTATCAGCTTCCTCTCGTAAAGGTCTCCGTCTACCCAAGTTTCACGTCTAGTTTCAAGTCTATGGTCCAGAGCGAACTTCAGCTGAAGGAAAGACCGATCAAAATGGCGGCGTACTTGGCAGTTGTCTGTTGTACATAATAGGTTATCGAAGTGGTGCCCCTATATGTGACGGATAATCCTCGCGAATCCCACGAAAAGCCAGCGTAAAAGTCGTCCAGAGTGATATTATGATCATCGCCAGATAAAATTCGTATACACGGCGCGTTTTAACCTCCCGTATATTGTACGCATCCGAAAGATAATGGCCGAAAATGTCACCGCAAGCGACGACGAGCTCCTGAAAAACATCAAAATGCTCCTTTGGGGTTCGACCGTCAAGGAGGACATTTTTAAGCGATGGGCGCAAGGTAACGAGGAATATTATCCTGGACGATTGTTTCTCTCGGAGGCAGATAAAATCGCGCATACGTCATGTTACATCGGTGTAATGGCCGATGAGCAGTGACATTTATAATCATTTTCACTGAAGAAGGCTTGGGAATTCGCTTCTCACGATATCCTTCATGTTATTCCGCAGTCTCTCCCAAGACTTTCTTCGCAATCCTGTGAAATTGATCAATTTGATCATTTAATACTGAATAACGTTTAGAAGATACGCATGTGTGCTTTACGTGATATAAAATCACATTATAAAACTCATAATGAAATATTTTGTACTTACATCGTTATTATTTCCTAGAGTAGCTATCTAATAATTATCGTTTTTTACAGGCTTTTACTTCAGTATAGATGAACCTACCGCACTTGTACAGAGCGAAGGAGGGCCTTGCGCCGTTATAGCTTCGGTTCAAGCATTTATCTTGAAACAGTTGCTATTGGAAAGTGATGTTGTAACTTGGAAGACTATCCAGGCCAAAAAGTGTGATCAGTTACTTGTGAAAGCTATGATTGAAATTATAAATCAAGCCGTCAATGTTCGAGATCCTAAGTATTCGATAGTATATGCCAGTGATTCCAATGATTTTGCATCTGGTAAAGAAACTTCCGATACTAAATTGATGGAAGCCGCAATAAATTCAGACCAAGATACTAGCAAAGTTAATCAAATTAGTGAAACACAGGCTACGAAACAAGAGTCATTGGAATCGGAAGTTTTTCATTCTCAATTGAGGTACGTTCATGCCAAGATATATATATATATATATCTTGAACTAATGCTGGAGCTTTTCTTTCTAATACTTAATGCTGGAAATTTTATTTCTTATTAATTATATTTTATTTATTATCTTTCAGGATATTTATTACAAGGAGCATCGATGATGTGGAGGATTTCTTTACAGAACGAATTGGAATGTTGAAAGATCAGTATGGTGTATTGTTGCTACTTTACACAGTGATGTGTACAAAAGGAGCTTCAGAAATATGTCTTGAAATGTTGGAGCCCATAGAACCCATGATTGATTCTACCTATGGATATGGAAGTCAAAATTTAATAAATTTAATGCTGACTGGTCGAGCAGTTAGTCATGTTTGGGATCACGATCAGGACATTAGTGGATTAAGTGAGATGGCTTTATTTTTTTTATTTTTTTTTAAACACAATACAACTAATCATATCTCATTCAATTTCATGTATTTCTTGATGTAATACGCGCATATAAATTATCTTTTTTCTACATTAATACATTACATATTAAATGTTTTGCAGAATTACGTGGGATAGATAAACAGAATAAAGTGGGATTCTTGACTCTGTTGGAACACTTACGTTATTGCGAAGTGGGAACATTTCTAAAGTCACCCTCGCATCCGATTTGGGTGGTGGGATCGGACACGCATTTAACCGTGCTTTTCTCTACAGAAAAGCGATTAGTGAGTCCAGAAACACCGGCAGAACAGGCACGAAGAATTTTCAAACGCTTCGATCCAGAAGGGAATAATTTTATCGCGGCAAATCAACTGCAGAATGTAATGGCGGAATTAGGGCTGGTGACTGATGCAGAATAGTACGTTTTCTTGTTTCCTCTATACATTTATATCGTTACTATTGTACATTGATAAAACTGCATAAAAGATAAAAGTATGTCTTGTGTTAAATTTGACTCAAAATATTTTCATTGAATATTGAAATATTTTTGCAGTGTCAATATCATAAGAAGGAAACTGGATAGTGAAAATCTAGGAATAATTCTTCTCGCATTGTTTATGGATGAATTTTTCCCCGAAGAACCATGTATGTGTCCAGATACATTCGTCTTGTATCACTACAATGGTCTGCAACGTAGCAATCCGGAAAATAGAGTGAAGTATCACATGGGACAAGCGGTATTACTCGAGTGCACTGTGAAGTGTATCATGGATAGCAATCCAATGCTGACAGTCCTGCAGACAAAGTGGCCAAGGATTGAGATACAGTGGGACATAGGACGGAATCCTAGTTTAAATTAGAATTTATAAACTGTAATATATATATAAATATAAACACATACATATACATACATGGAACACAAACACAATAGGGCCGAACGTATAGAATGACTTGACCGAGCGCTTCTATAGAATATCATTGAAAGAGAGAGAGAGAGAGAGAGAGAGAGAATTACCATTTTAAGAGCGCTTCTATAGAATATCGTTGAGAGAAAGAGAATTACCACTTTAAGCCCGTAGTCTAGTCAAATCGGCCATCCTCTGATTCGTATTGGTGAATACTATAAAGGATATTGATTATACACCTGCCAATATAAAATATTATTTATTTCCACGGAAATATAATAGTATTTGTAACACATATGGTCAAAGTAAAAATTTATTAAAAGTATTTTATGCCATTTAATGTCAAAATATTGCACCGCACTGTCTGTGTCAATGAGATTGAGATTTATTTTTATGAGGATATTTATTATGTATTATCAAAACTACAATCTCTATTTCTCTAGTTATACTTTATAAGGGAAAATACCTTAATGAAATTTTTCGACCCAATAGAATTTAACGATGGTCGACTGCTTATTATAATGACACCAGACAAGGTTCTTAAAAGATCAGACAGGTTTCTCAAAAAAATTCTATTTATTCGTGCAGTTTACTTCATAAGAAAGTTATTCGTTACATTTTACAAAAATAGTTTCTAGGCGAGCTTAAATAAAATTCATTTTGTTGTAATTATATGATAGATAAAATATACAATATTATATAATATATATAATTATATATATTATATATTATATAAAAAAATATGACGCGCTATCATTTTTAAATTCTGCGTGCGCTATTATTTTATAATTCTTGCCATAAATATGATTCGTACTTTAAGAAAAGCGCCTTTTCAATCAAATTATTAAATTTTAAGTATTTTTTTCTAATTGATAGTAAGTATAGCAAGCAATACATAGCTATGAGTTCTATAAAGATCAACATGTGAGTTATAAATTAGGGCGCTTTTTTGAGATATTATTTAATAATTTTTACGATTATTTAATCAATGTTTATTTTATATAACTATTGCAAAAATGCAGCAATGTTAAATAAACTTACTACTTTTGATTAAAAATAGTTATTGCAATCTGACTTTGTTTTGCAATAATTAAAACCCAATTTAAGGTAAAGATTTTTTAACAATTACATATAAATCGTCCATTATTCTTCAATTATAAACATTATTTTAAATCATTCTTTGACACACTAAAACAGATTAGTTTTATATATGCTTACAATTTTATATTTTATATTTAAATTTACTATTATTAAATTAATTACTTCAATCATACATAATATTTATTATATTCGTCATATTTACATTATATAAATCAGGCACGATCTATATTTGCACTACTTGCAACTAGTATATATAGAATGGTTTGTCTTATACTATTATAAAGATTTTTATTTCCCAAATTTTAAAATATGTATACATTTTAATCACTTGCATCATCAACTTGATTATCATCACCACCACTTCCCGCAGAAGTTTCAGAATTAGATTCTTCATCTGAATCTTTAAGTGCCTTTCCTTTAATATTTTTTTTGGGCCTATGTGTTTCAATATCCGATCCTTCCTCATCCGAAGAATAAATGTTTGAAGCTGTAGAGACAATATTTTTTAAATATCATAAAAGAATTATTGCACAACATTGCTTTTAATATAAGAATAAGTAAATCTAATATAATTTTATATAAGAGATAAATGCAAGAAGAGAAAAAGATGCATTTTTAAGTTATTCATTTTAATATAATACACAGAACTGACCTTTAGAAGGAATTGCTGCGACTCCTTTTTTATACTTATTTTTTATAGCTGCCAGTGAAATTGCGCCCTCGTCATCGGAACCATCATCATGATAAGCATCGCCACTATATGCTCCTGTGGTACGATTAGTGTTCCGGATACCACTAGTACTCTTCTTTGTTTTGTTTTGGACTCGCATAGCCATACGTAATTTTTCTTCTTCTTTCTAAAACGAAAAAAAAGACACAATGACATATTGAAGCAAGAGCATAGAAGAATAAATTTAACAGATAATATACAGGGTGTCCCATTTTAAGTGTCCACTCCAAATATCTCTCTCATTTTTTATTTTAGAGAAAAATGGTTCAGACATGTTTTGTATGGTTTCGAGGGGGCCATAAGATGGTACCATTGGTTTGACCTTGGAGAGTTATTTGAAGGTCACCTTTAATTTCTTAAATGGAACCTACTATTTGTCATTGCATATTCTTGTAGCTTATCTCGAGAGCTTTCCAAAACACTATAATTAAGTACCATTTCGTTAAGTACTTTTTGAGTTATGAGGCTTGAAATAATTTCTTAATTTTACATAAACCGTAAAATATCTTGTAAAATATTCATTTTTCGATTATCTTACCTTAATACTTTTATGTACAAAATAATGAGAGGAATCAATTGGTGTAAAGAAAACACATAGTTGTTTTTAAGAAAAACTATGGAATTGTTAATTGCAAATTACATATTTTTTCTTCAAAACAACTATGTGATTTCTTTACACCAATTGATTCCTCTCATTATTTTGTACGTAAAAGTATTAAGGTAAGATAATCGAAAAATGAATATTTTACAAGATATTTTACGGTTTATGTAAAATTAAGAAATTATTTCAAGCCTCATAACTCAAAAAGTACTTAACGAAAAGGTACTTAATTATAGTGTTTTGGAAAGCTCTGGAGGTCAGCTACAAGAATATGTAATAAAAAATAGGGAGTGCCATTTAAAAAAATTGAGGTAACCTTCACGTGACCTTCAAATGACTTTTCAAGGTCAAATCAATGGTACCATCTTATGGCCCCCTCGAAACCATACAAAACATGTCTGAACCATTTTTCTCTAAAATCAAAAATGAGAGAGATATTTGGGGTGGACACTTAAAATGGGACACCCTGTATAAAGAAACTGTCATACCTTTATCATCTCGTATCTGTTTTGATCTGGATTCATTCCCACTTGAGAAAGAACTTTGATGCCGGAGGTCTTTTGCGATCTATCAGCCAGAGACATAGTCATCTTCCTGTGCGTGAATGATTCGGTAGAGTGCGGTCGAAAAGTTAATTTTGTTCTAAACACTGCTTGGCCTTGTAAACCGGTACCTTGACGAATGTAGAGATGGTTATGATCGCCCTGTAAAGGCTGCTTGTACACATCGAAGATTTCCGAACCCAGATGTAACGACATGCTGCCATCTGACCATTTAACGAATCTTGCATTGCTCTCTTTCACTACTTTACCGTCATCGGTAAATGATTCTTTCCATCTCAATGTATTTTCAACTTTTAACTTCAATCGCGCTCGACCCTCCTCATCCAGTGTTTCCTCCTCATCAATTTCATCCTCGTACGTTTCATGATCAAACGGTCGTGTTTCAACGGACAAGAAATTTGGCAACTTTACAAAGTGAATTTCTCGTCCGAGATCAGTAGTAATTTTTGGAATTTCTACATCGATTCTAGTTTCTGGAGGTGGCTCTGGTTCTTCTTCTTTATCTTTATCCTCTTCCTACGCATAGAATATGTTTAACGTTAAAACATTGGAGGTTCTCGTCAAATTCCGCTTTTCTCGCTTCGAATTAAAAAATAAGTCGCGTCCTGAAAGCACATTGATGTAAAGATTATATGCCTGTCTCGTCTTGTTAACTTACATCTTCGATGACGGCGCGATGACTTGGACCTTCCCCACCGCTCTCGGATCTGCCACGACTATGACTTCTACTTCTGCTTCTGCTTCTGCTTCTGCTTCTACTTCTACTTCTACTACGACTTTTGCTTCTACTCCTACTTCGACTACGGCTCCGTTCCTTCTCCTTCTCTTCTTCCTTCTTGTCCTTCTCATCATCTGTGCTAATGTCACTTGCATCACCGAATAATGCGTCCGCGGTTGGAGCAACGCTATTCTCTTTATCTGCCGTCTCATTATCAGAATCTGAGTTTATTATCGTTTTAACTCGTTTAACAGTTTTTTCCGTATCTGAACCAGAACCGCTGTTTTGTCGTTTAACTTTTGATCGTTCTTCATCACTCTCATCGGACTTTGGACTCCTCCGATCTAAGCAAGGAGAGAAAATTTCATAACATTAGATACAGTCCAAATATATTTTTTAACTTATTGTCAAGCTTCACAAGAAAGAAACATTTTAAATATATTGACTAATAAAATAAAATGAATACAAACCTGTTTGTTTAAAAGATCTGTTCGATTCATTATCGCTTTTATCATTTTTTGGACTTTTGGATCTCGATCTCTTGCCATCAGATTTTTCGGAACCTGCTCTTTCCACGGACTCGTCAAACTTTCTCGACGACGCGGAAGAATTCGAGCGCCTCTCTGCTGGACTCGCGGAACCCACTGACTTGTTACTTCTTTGCGAGGAAACGCTTCTAGATCGTCGACTTTTCGGCGAATCCGATGCATTGGACACAGGAGAAGCTGGAGTCTTGGATTTCCTCTCTGCCGAATGGGCGGATCTTGAGCTGACGGGTGACTTTGGACTAGAGGAATGTACGCTACCGCGCGGAGATGGCGAGCGCGACCTTGGTGACCTGGGTGACTTCTGAGAGTCCATCGAACTGTTGGAGGCCACTGACTTTGGGCTGCCGCTCCTGGATCTCGCAGAACCGGATTTCTCGCTCTGAACCGAACCGACACTCGAACGTCTCGAGCCTGACCCCCCTGAAGGGCTCTCCGACTTGCGACTGCCATCCAGCTTGTTCGACTCGACGGTGGATCTCGACGCGCGGCTGGCGTTCGACGTGGGCGAAGCCGGCGCGTCATTCTCGTCCTCGGAGCGCTCGCTCCTAGCGTTGCTCGACGTCTGTCTCGGAGCTTGCGACGCTCGACTATCGCTACGACTTGATCTCGAAGACGCGGAGGCATTGTCAGATTCTGATCCTGAAAAACAGAATCAGGATTTATAGATTTCTCGTCAGATTTTGGACCTTGATCTAAGCAAGGAGGAAAATTTCACATTAGATACAGTACAAAGATAACACGTTTAATTCTTATTGCAGTTTCCCAGAAGGAAACATTTTAAATATAACGATTAACAAAATAAAACAAACGCGATCAGAATATCGTTTATAGACATAACCTCAAAAATTACTGAAATTGTCTTTGCTTGCGACATTCGTGTCATATGCATTATTAATTTTAGCTTCATAGAATTGCAGAGAAACACACAACGTAAATGAAAATTCATCAACATTTACGTACCAGAATCACCGCTGGAATCGCGCAAGATCTCCCGCATCGGCGACATGTTTACCCGCTTGAAGTACAGTATGATCGTGTTCCGAATTTACTGCCAGTGCTGAAAATCTATAGTATACGTGACGTAAACTATAGATTTTCAGTACTGGCAGTAAATTCGGAACACGGCCTATATATACAGGCCGTGTTCCGAATTTACTGCCAATACTGCAAGTCTATGGCTGCATTCGTTAATGCAACGGTTAGCGCATCCACTGCGTCTTTCATCTGCTAGTCACGTGACGTAATTCGCCGAACGAGCACTTGCGTGAATGGCTGCTCGGATTGTATCTTCCAATGGGAAAACTGAATCGAGATTTTGAAACTTCTTAACGCTTATCGTGTAAGTAAAGAAAATATAATATTTCAAATAAGCATGAATTAATATTCGAATATAATAAAATTTTTTAATAGGAAAAAGATATTTTGATATATTAGTATTATTTTAAGTGTTCATTATTGATAGAAACAATACATATTTTGAAGATATTTAATCGCTTTATAGTTTAGTTAAAGGTTAAGTATTAATTGTTTTTTAATTATATTTTTAAGCACATTCTTTTATTTAAAAAATTCAATTTTCAGAAACCATAATGGATTTAATTTTTCCAAATGTTATCCATAGTGCTATGGATCTCGTAAATAGTAGCTCATCAGATTCCGATTTATGGGGAGATAGTGATTGGAGGAGAGATCGATTTGGAGGAGTTATTCTCCACCTTTTTCGTTTCTAACTTTAATAAAATAGTTTATATTGAATTCTTCAGGCAACCAGCACAATGATTCAACGTGGAGACTAAGCAGATTTTTGCGCAGTTTACGTTCATTTACGCAGTACTGCGAGCAGAGCATCCAGAGCAGGACCTCCGAGATAGCTGCGCAGATGGGATACATTCCTGCGTAAACGAACGACAAACTGCGCTGCAGTCACTTTCGCAGACGGAATAAACGAACGACATCTGCGGTAGTCATTGCGTAAACGAATGCACCCTATAGTATACGTGACGTAAACTATAGATTTTCAGTACTGGTAGTAAAACCTCCGGGAACTTAGCCGGGCAACTACGACTTTTTTAATTTTTTTTTTTTTAATCGTTTGTTGGTCGTTTGTCGGTGATTGTTGGCCTAATTTCAACGTTTGTTGGTTTATATTTTTTTTTTAAACAAAAAAATAAAAATTAGCGTGGTTAGCCGGAAAAATTTCATTTTCAAAAAGCGGTTAAATCGATACGCAATCATTCGCTGATGATTGTTGGTTTAATTATAACGTTTGTTGGTTCGGTATTTGCCTTAAAAACGAAAAATGATCTCTTTTATTAAGGCCGGTATTCATAGTCCGATCTTATATTTAAGATTGTCTTAAGTCTGATCCGAGGTTGACTTAGGGCCTGGGTATCGATTGTGTAACTTTTTCTAAAGTGAAAACGTGAAAAGTGAAAAATTTCCGCCAATCACGCATTGATTTTAAAATGAAATCGATGTGTGATTGGAAGAAATTTTTCACTTTTCACGTTTTCACTTTAGAAAAAGTTACACAATCGATACCCTGAGCAGAATGGCTGCCGTATAATTTTAAGACAAAGGCCGGTATTCATAGTCCGATCTTATATTTGAGATCGTCTTAAGTTCGAGCTTGAAATGCTACGCAGCCATTTGATTGGTTGAATGAGGTCTTAAGTCAACCTCGGACCAGACTTAAGACAATCTTAAATATAAGATCGGACTATGAATACCGGCCTATGTTTTATGCTTTAGGTCTTTGTCTAAGGGCCTGAGCAGAATGGCTGCCTTATCATTTTAAGACTATGTTTTATGCCTTAAGTCTTTGTCTTAGGTAACGCACAATACTGTGTCTTATGTCTCGAGTCTTATGTATACGCGAACGTTTATTTCTTACAAACGTTCGCTTATACATAAGACTCGAGACATAACACACAGTATTGTGCGTTACCTGAGACAAAGACCTAAGGCATAAAACATCGTCTTAAAATTATAAGGCAGCCATTCTGCTCAGGCCCTTAGGTAACGCCACAGACTTCTATATATATACTAGACCGCTAACATCTGTATAAAATGACTCGAAAAAGTGATGCGAGGTGCAAATGGTGGTGGGGATGGCAGCCATATTTCGTGTGGGCAAATTATACTGGGTGTTCAGTTCATATTGTCGAGTGGATATAATTTGACCACGTTCGGATTGACCACAGCCATCTCTGATTGGTTATCGTTGCTGGTTACCCTAGGCATAGGTCGATATAATTGGCTGTGGTCAATCCGAACGTGGTCAAACTGGACGCTCCCATATTGTCGATGTTGTCAGATAAGTCAGATGTCAACAGACGAGATAGCCTCAAAATAGGTTGTGCGTCGTGTAAATCTGTAGTAGATGTGATAATTTTATAAAGCTATCATGCCTATGACATGTTGTGTACGCGGATGTCATAAAATAACATTTTGGACACTCTATATAATATGCCCACACGAAATATGGCGTCACGTGCACACCTGTGCATCATGTCCGCCTATATATGTAGCAGTCTAGTATATATATAGAAGTCTGTGGGTAACGCACAATACTGTGTGTTATGTCTCGAGTCTTATGTATACGTGAACGTTTGTAAGAAATAAACGTTTGCGTATACATAAGACTCGAGACATAACACAGTATTGTGCGTTACCTAAGACAAAGACTTAAGGCATAAAACATAGTCTTAAAATTATAAGGCAGCCATTCTGCTCAGGCCCTTAAGACCTCATTCAACCAATCAAATGGCTGCGTAGCATTTCAAGCTCGAACTTAAGACGATCTCAAATATAAGATCGGACTATGAATACCGGCCTAAGACCGCATTAACAAAAGTCGTTAGGATCAATCACAGTTGAAGGTTAAACAGTCCTCGAATATGATTGGTTAATTTCTTCCCAATAACGTATGTCATTGTTTCTTACGACTTTAGGCTTAAACATCTATATAAACTTGGCTGAAGCCTGGAAACCGCTCGAATGATATTGCAGAAAGATCTTAAATCACAGAATGGTTCACAGAAATAAATACAGATATGAAAAAGATTCAAAAAATTGCATGGTATATAATTAATCTATATAAATTGTGGAAAAGATATGACGAAAAGAATGAGATTCAAGATTTACTGGCTAAAATGCTAAAGCGAAAAGCAGCACCATACGTTGACATTAAGTTCCTTGTTCGCCAAATGTTTGGGATTTATGCTAATACAGTGAATTAAAAATGTCTCCCATATATATCTATATATATTACTCAGAGACGCTCAGAGTTGACAACGAATATTTTCTGCATTTATATCTGCAGAAAACACTTTTTATTTTTACATAAAACTATGACGAGTAATACTGCATTACTTAATATTCTTATATTTTATTCGCAATAATTTCTCAATATTCTCGATATAACATGGTCAAAAGTTACGAAACATTACATTTTAACTAATTATGGTTTAATTTAATTACATTTTCTTGAATATCTAATATATGTATAAAGGATTATCAGTTTGCACTTTAATTGCATGTCTAATTTCATCATTTGCAATATTGAATGTTAGTACTGTAAATATATGTTTAATTATTTTTGTCCATCATACAAATATTGATTGAAAACATTATATAAAGAGCCAGCCTAATGTGCTACATTTGCTACAAAAATTTAAATTAATGTTAAAAGAATGCCAGAGTAATAGCTGAATTTTTTTCAACATGACATTTATTTATTATACGATGTACAAGATTACAATAAGTTTTATTATGATGAATTATCGAATTTTAAATAATTCTTTGTTAAATACAAAAAAAACCCTACATTCTCCAACTACCTCGAATTTAAAAGGCAAGAAGCACTATCCAAAAAAATTTTCAAGAATGAGAAAAGAAAGGGCTGGAGAGAGTACTGCGTCTCTCTTTCGCCCCGAACCCCTGTCTCCCATATCTGGAAAACCATCAAAAGGTACAAGAACAGACTTCTTAATCCTGTACCCGCTCCTATTACGTCTTACTTCGAAATCCCCGCCGAAATCCAACAAATCTTCAACGATATTTGTCCGCCCTCTGTAGAGGAAAAACCACTCCGAGACATGAACGATCTTCCAAATCATAATCACTGCTCAATCTTCAACTTCCCTTTTTCCATTGAGGAATTTAAAGCAATTATCAAAAAAATCAAAATCAAGTCCTCTCCAGGTTTGAATCAAATAGATTATTCAATCATATCCTCTCTTCTAACATCCTATTACAATACACTCCTTTCGATCCTAACGAACTCCTGGACAAGGGATTTTTTCCTGACTCTTGGACTCACTCACTTGTATTTTTAATCCCTAAAAACTCGCCGGGAAAATTTAGACCCATCTCATTAACATCTTGCCTTCTGAAAATTCTTGAAAAATTAATTCTAACGCCTTAATTGGTGGGTGGAATCCAAAGATTTACTTCCTAACACTCAGTTCGGATTTCGCAAAAAAAATCCTGCCATGATAACTTAGGAATTCTTACAGCAGAGATATATTCTGGTTTCGCTCTTCGCCAGTCCATAGCTTGCCTCTTCGTTGATATCAAGGGAGCTTTCGATAATGTGCCTAAAATTTTGATCAATGATCTAACAAATCTGGGATTACCCCCTAAGATATGCTGGTTCATCTACAACTTAATTAACTACAGAAAAATTCAATTCTGTGTAAATGGCGAAGCTTCTAATGTTTTTACTTCTAGAAAAGGTCTCCCTTAGGGATCCATTCTGAGCCCTCTACTTTTTAACATTTACTCTGCCAAATGCAAGAATTTTATCACACGCAAATGCGAGATCCTCCAATTTATTGACGACATCATCATTTTCAATAGATCTGATAACCTATCCAATTCTATTCAAGAATTGGAACTCTCAGTCAATAGATTATCCTCTTATCTTAGATCTAGAGGCTTGGAGGTTTCTCCTCAGAAATCGGCATTTGTAATTTTCAGTAGAAAAAGACTAATGAATTCTCACCTTACCATAAAAATCGATGGCAGCCCTATCAGTCCCGTATCCTCGCATAAATTCCTGGGTGTACTCCTCGACTCAAAATTGAATGGCCACAAACAAATAGCGAATTTATACATAAAATGTAACAAGTTAGCTAACATCCTTAAATCATTGAGAGGTGTATGGTGGGGTGCCCACCCACGCACCATGCTAATCATATACAAAGCCCTCATTAGAGGCTCAATGGAATACAGTTCCGCGTTCCTACCGGTCAACAACAAGGGATGCATGGAAAAATTGGAGAGGATTCAAAGGCGTTCGATCAGATACTGCTTGGGCCTCAGGCAATCTACTCCCACAAATGTTCTCCTTGCCGAGGCTGGAATTCCTCCTCTTATACATAGATTCCAATTCCTCGCATGCAAAATAATAATCAAATCCTTTGCTCTTCAGGATAATTTTCTAATAGACAAGCTTTACTCATTACAAATAAACCTTATTAACAATAACCGATACAATATCTTAAACAGCTTTCTCCTCTACAAAGCTTTTATTCTACAGAAAAAGTTTAGAAACAAAATCGCAACCTATACTCGGCCTCCGGTATATTGCGTACGAAATTATATTTTATTTTCCTAATGTATTATTTACTTCTGAAAAACAGGCGAAAGATATAAAAAATTCTTCGTATCCACAAATATTCTTCCAATCCGTCTATCAATTTCATTTCTTTAACACCAGTTTATTCTTTACAGATGCCTCCAAGACAGGCCCTTCAGGTCATGTCGGGGTAGCTGTTTACTCCCCTTCCCTAAACTACTCCAAGCAGTATAAAATCGACTCGCTGGCCTCAGTCTTTACGGGAGAAGCACTGGCCATCTCGCTTGCTTTAAGCTCCATTCTCGAACAAAGAATCCTAGCTTCTACTGTCTTCTCCGATTCAAAAAGTGTTTTAGAGGCGTTAGCTTCGCCAACGCCACTCAAAGAATACAGTCATCTTATTCTCATCATCAAAAATCAACTTAAAACTGCGAACCTTCTTAATCTAACAGTGAATCTCATCTGGATTCCTGCTTACTCTGGAATTCTTGGGAATGCGACCGCTGATCTTTTAGCGAAAAACGCATCTATCTCGGGCATTCATTCTCCTCTCCCGATTTCTCACACCGATCTCTACTCATCTCTAAAAGAAACGCTCATCCATTCCACGGAAGATCTCTTACTCAAACAAGCACAATGGAAAGGATCACAATACTTTAATCTCTATCCGAGATTTTCACTTAAACCTTGGTTCTGGGACTTCAAAATAGACAGACCAGAAATTGTTACCCTCACTCGCCTACGAGCGAATCACTATAATCTTAATCAAAGCTTGCACCGCATCAACATAATCAGCTCTCCAGCCTGTCCATGCGGCCATGCTTCACAAGACATAGATCACATCCTATGGGACTGCCCGCTTCTTACGACACATCGAGCCTTAGGGCCTGAGCACAAAGATGTCGTAACTGTTTCCGACAAAGTCGTATGCGTAAGTCGGAGACGTTAGTCAACGCACAAGGATTTTACGTAAACGTAATCATCGCATTGTATGTTGTATTAGCTCAGATTCTTTGATCATAAAATGATTATAATTTAATATGTCTTTTGTGTAAGTACAATTAATAATATTAAATTGTTATACTGTTAAAGAATTTATTTACTATATTTTTCATTTATTTTTGCAAACGTATATATAGTTATTTATATGTAAGTTTTTCTTCAAATTAAAAAAATGTATATTTTTATTAATATTTAACATGTGAATATTTTACAGGTCTATAAAATCTAAAAAATGAAAAAAAAGAAGTTTTAGTTTTATATTTGTATCTTTTATGTTATTATTATGTAATAAAAAAGAAAAAAAGACGAAATAAAAGATGGATTAATAGGAGGTGGCATGTAAGACCAATTAATAGATTAAGACGTCAATATGGTCAGTATGATAATCTTTTCCAAGAATTAAAAAAGGATGACAATATGTTCTTTCGTTATGTAAGAATGAGCAAAGAAAATTTTGATAAGCTTTTAAACCTACTACAGCCTCCCAAACAGCACCAAGTCGACTGTTAGTTGACTGTCAGTCGGCAGAAAAAGTCTAAAGTCGACTTCAAAGTCAGACTGAATGTCAACTTAAAGTCGACTAACAGCCGACAAATGACTCGACTATAGTCGACTGTCAGTCAGCTAATAAGTCGACTTAGAAGTCAACTTTATGGCGATTATAAGTCAATTTTCAGTCAATTTAATATCATGTCCATTAACTACTAAATTTTTATTTTTATGTCATTTCTCAAAAACTTGATCGATTTAATGTTCTGTATATAGATACATATATGATGGAATTTAAAAAAAATTAACCATCTGCGGTTAATTACATGGAGCTCTGAAGCTCCTTGCAAAAGCTAGAGGAGATGCGACTATAATAGTCCGCTCTCTTTGATCGATAAGCCGTGATTTGTGGCCGTGTGCCGCGGCTTTATATTACTGTCTTAGATGAATTCCACTTTCGAGTTAGGCGTTTTCCTTTTCGCCACCTAGCGGCGAGGCGTGAAGCTCGTGGAACTATATGAATATTTCCATTTATCCATTGGATATCTTTGGTAGCTACTTAATGAATATACACACACACAAAACAACCAGGCGACTAAATTTTAGCAAAATTTTTTAACATCTTTCAATAGCAACAAATCAGCAAAAAAATCACCGTATTAATATGAAATAAAACTCAAATTAAACAGTCCTCTTAAAAACTAAAGAAACAAAATTTGAGTTACAAAAAATGTTTTACTAATGACGAATGCTAAAAATAAACTTTAAATAGAAAACAAATTCTTTTTTAAACTGCTGCATTGCTCAGGAAAATCGGCTCCCTGATGTAAATACTTTAATTATATAATATTGTTACATATAATACAATTAAAGAATAATGAAATTAAATCAATCAAGTCTTTGAAAATGCCTAATTTAATCGACTTTTTGCTTTGCCGAAAGGCGACTTTTAATATTCTGAAAATGGTCAACCTTAAGTCGATTCATAGTCGATAGTTAAAGTCGACAATAAACCGTACTAGAAATAGTTGACTAAATGTCGACTTAAAGGGACGACTTCAAGTTGACTAAAAAATGTCGACTATCAGTCGGCAAATAGCCATTTGTGCTGTGTGGGTTATCTTATAAAACAAAGCTGTAGAGCATTACCACCAGAACAAAGACTGCTAATTGCTTATTTAAGGTAATTTATATATTTGATTTATTATTTAATGCTACCTTAATTTTGTATAAGATATATGTATATAATAAATATATATAAATTCATATTATAAATAAAAAAATTCTATAAAAAAATTTATATAAAATTATATATATATATATATATATATATGTGTGTGTGTGTGTGTGTGTGTGTGTATAATTTATATATATAAATTATATATATATATATAATTTATATATATAAATATATATCTATAATTTGATATAAATTTTTATATATATATATATATATATATATATCTTTCGCAAGATATACAATATGTAATTAGTAAGTTTTTCTCCTTCAAAACTTTAATTTTTAATTTAATTTGCATAGAATTATTCCAGAAAGAAGCTATGTTATTATCTTTCTACTGTTACAGATTTCTTGCGACTGGAGATTTAACATTATCCATTGCTTTTGATTTCCGAGTAGGAGAGTCTACAGTTAGGATGTTAAATAAAGAAGTATGTTCTGTTATTATGAAAGTTTTACAGCCATTATATCTTTCTCCACCGACGAAACAACAATGGACTCATATTGTTAATAATTATTGGAAAAGATGGCATATACCAAATTGTTTAGGAGCAATCGACGGCAAGCACATCATGTTAAGATGTCCACCTAACTCTGGAAGTTCTTATTATAATTATAAGAAACAATATAGTATAGTATTAATGGCAATTGCCGATTATAGATATAGATTTAGTTTAGTAGACATTGGAGCTTATGGTGGAAATAGCGATGGAGGAATTTTCTCAAATTCAGAGATAGGAGAAAATTTGAGAAATAATAATCTTAACTTGCCAGAAGGTAAAGCTAATTTACCAGGATGTAACATTCAAACTTCTGGGTTTTTCGTGGCAGATGATGCCTTTCAACTTTCAACCAGAATAATGAAACCATATTCTGGCAAGTATCTATCGAACAAGAAACAAATATTCAATTACAGAATTTCAAGAGCTCGACAAACAATAGAAAGTACTTTTGGAATATATAGTAACAGGTGGAATATATTTCATCAAGCTTTGCGTATGCTACCTGAAACAGCAGACATAGTAATAGCAGCTACTGTTTGTCTGCATAATTTTATTATGATAGAAGAAGAAAATAATGGAGAAAAAATGTACAGCCAATGTTCACAGAGTACTAATGGATATGTACAATGGTTTCCAATGGAAGGACAGTCATTAATACCAAATGCTCGTGCAGGCTTGATACAAAGAGATACATTATGTGATTATTTTGTTACTCCTGCAGGTGAAGTGGAATGGCAATATGAATACATAAAGAGAGGTTTACATGGAGAATATATGTAATGTAAACTTTTTAAATAATAAATAAAACAATTTTTTATTTCCATGTTATATTCCATATTATTTATTTAATCCCATTCTTACAGAAATAAAAATATTTTAATATAATATTTATTACAATTGTTATATACATATTTCAAAATGTTATTAAGAATTTTATGTACTTTGAAATTTCTTTGAAAGATACATTCAGATTTATGTAGTACATCATTTAGAAGCCATATTTTATCCATATAAATTAATCATTCATTTTTCAATGTAAAAATATTAATTATATTATGTTTTCATATAAATTTTATATAAATAATTTCTTTATTTGTTATTATTTAAAATAATTTTAACTTATTAAATATCTTTTTACTCACCTGATATCTTTCATTTTTAAATATAGTTATTCCAGCATAGTATGTAAGTGATGAAATAATAAGTTTTCAAAGAGAATTTTATATATATTATGATGTTTTGAAAAGGCAGATCTGTATAAAAAAATTAAAAGATAATATTAATTTTTATATTAATTATATTGTAATATATTAATATATTAATGTTTAATATTATATTACAATGTATATAATATATAATGTCACTATTTATACAAAATTTAATATATAATTCAATACAATTCTCTGAAAGGTAAAATAAAATACACGTGCAAAATTATTATTTTTAATAAAGTAATTTGTTTTATTGTTGCTTAAGCATAATTAGCTATGTATAAAATAAAATAAATTTGCAATTAAAATAATTTTAATAATTTAATAACAATTATTAAAACTTGAATTAATAGAAAACACAATTGTTTTTAAACTTTTTAAATAACAAAAAACAAAAATAACTTTTTTAACAGTTTATAAGAAATAAAAAATAAAAATGAAATAAAAAATAATATTTTGAGTTACATGTTATGTAATGGTGTAGTGAGTGCATCAATTATTAATTTCTTTCTTGCTGCTTTTTCAGGTTCTGACATATGTTCTAAATGTGAACGAACATATTCAGCGAATGACTGATCAGGCGTTTTCAAATTATGTGTGGTATTTTCTTTTGAATTTTCGAGAAAATTCAAAATTGTATTACTAATATCTGTAAAAGTATCATCAATGCTTTTTTTCTCATCAATTTTACGTTTTTTATATTTTGAAGTATTTATTTCCTGAGAATGTTTATTATTATCTTGAATTAAATTGTCCTGATTTTGAAATGACAATTTACTCATATTTTCTTTTTGTGGCATATTATATTTTTCATTCTCTGATCCACTAGTAGACTGGTCACTATTTTTTAACTTGCAATGACTTAAAATTTTTGAATTTTGCACAGATTGAGCAGCATTTTTGTTAGATCTAACGTTAGTAAAAGTACTGAAAAATAATAAAACAATTTTACAATAATAAATTAATAATACATTAATTACCAATAAATTAATAATAAAGTATATTTAAACTCTTATTAAATTTAATTTTAATTGTTAATTATTAATTTTATAATATTAAAATAACACTTCCTTTTTTTAATAAAATTATCGAGAAAAGATAGTTGGGAAAAGAATGCAAATGGTTTACGTTTTGAAGAAGCATTGCCACTTTTATATTCATTTTCAATATTTCTTTTTTCACGACTGTATTGATCTCTTAAAGAAGTACATCTTGCTTGACAATACTCAGGCGTGTAATGTTTACCTGCAAAATTTTAACAAATAATTATTTATTGATTTATAATTTAGATAGCCTATAAATAACTTATACCGGTTGCAAAGCATATTGTTATGAAAGTTTACTAACCTAAATTTCTTTGTTGCATAATAGTAGAAATTTCCATCCAAGCATTTTCTTTCATTTGTTTATCTTTAAAATTATTATCATTTTTATCATATAAATGTTTTCGTTCTCTATATAATTCTATAAGGTAATCATCACCTTCTTTTTCTTCAATAATAACATCACTTGCAGATTCTATATCTTCGTGATAGGTAATTGAATCATCCGTACATGGATTAAGAGAATAATAATGATCACTCATTTTCTTCAATAAAAAGTCTAAATATTTAAAAAGTAATCAATCACATTAATCAGTCTCACTGTAATCACAAACGCCAAATTAATGGAATATACAATGCGATGATTACGTCCTACGTTTACGTAAAATCCTTGTGGTGACTAACGTCTCCGACTTACGCATACGACTTTGTCGGAAACAGTTACGACATCTTTGTGCTCAGGCCCTTACTCTTGGACACTCTTCAGCGTGACTCAAATGCCCAATTTACCAAAAACACGCACACCTTGCTCCAAAACCCCTCTATCAAAACAATCTCTTCCATATCATCCTTCCTTGCAAAAAACAATCTCCTCATCTAACCTTTCCCTTCAATTCCTTTTCGTTTAAATAACTTCATTTCTATTTATATTCAAACTCCCTAACCTCTGGCAGTATGAGCGGGAAACTACCTGCTTCTTGCCATTTTAGATAAAGAAGAAGAAGAAGGCACGGTGGAGACCTCTCGCGGAGAGTCGGGAACTATCAATTCGCAAAAGCGTTATTTTAGCCAAAATACAGAGGGAATTATATTAAAATTATGATATTTGTAATCAGTAGGACCTCAAGCAGGTCGCTACAGAGCGATTTTTTGGACAAAAAGTCAAAATAAAATTGCTAATAAATGGCAGATGCGCGCCTAGTAGCGAGTCAGGTGCAGCTAGGTACGAGAGTTCGCGTATTTTATTTATTATAAATTTTTAAGAGCCAAAATGCAAAATCTGGCTCTGTAGCGCCCGACTTCATTCTATAAGGAATATATTTAAAAAAAATTCATGGAAAAATATAACTTTTTCAAGGAGAAATAACGCTTTAGCGGATATTACTAGATTTATATCTAACGCACATATGGGGAAATTTCTGTGGTAACATACTGGCGGCTTGACAAGGAAAGACTATCATTCTGTCTTTCTCTCTCTTACACTTCGTATGTAAAGGTAACATCTGTATAGATACAATACCAATATACTGCGCACACGAATATAACTGTTGGAAGATGTCAGATAAAAACCGGCTACTATTCTTTTTTTCTCTTCATCATACATATGATTAAAGAACAAGGATAGCAATAGTTATTGTCTGACATCTTCCAATACTCCAATAATCACATACGTAATACATTGCATTATATATATTAAATTATAGAACATATGGATATTGAATAAATTGAATTATTGGATGTATATGAGAATAAATATATTAAAATAAAGAATAAATAAAAGTATTTCTACTTGTATATTACATATACCCATACAGCACACAAAGATTGCATACACGTTGCAGCAATCTTTCATCGCAATGTAGCAACGTTGCAAATTCACTGTAAAATGTTGCTGCACCATTGTTGTGGCATTACAGCAACGTTAAAATGTCCGCTTTTAGGAATATTGCAATGTAAGATTGTAGCAATGTTACGGTGCAACGTATTTGTAATATTAAAACGCGTTTTGCTACAAATGCAGACACCGTTTTAAATTTAATAAATAAACTGAAAATATAAAAAAATGTTTAACAAAGATAGGACAAAATGTCTTTAATATCTATTAGTGTTTTTTATTAGATGTTTCTTAAATATTTATCTCAATAATATACACACAATTATTTTATATACATTCGACACCAGAATATTTTAATACGTACAATAAATGAACTATTTCCTATTTACCCATTCAATTAAGAAAAATCTGTTTAATATTCTGAAACCCAATGAGGGATCCAGATTATTAAACATATTATTTGTCGCTACGTGGCAACACCAAACTTAACTAACTCGTACTCGAATTTTCGTCTAAAGTGGATATATAAGGTCTATAAAGGACTAATACAGTAATTATATTTTTTGTCTTGAGTCAGTTTAATTTCTAATAAATTGACTTGATTTATTTAATATTTTAATAAGGGATCTAGATTATTAAACAAATAATTTATTTAATAATCTGGATCCCTCGTTGGGATTCAGAATATTAAACAGATTTTTTTTCACTGAATGAATAAATGAGAAATAGTTTATTTATTGCACGTATTAAAATATTCTGGTGTTGAGGGTATGTAAAATAATTGTACGTATATTATTGAGATAAATATTTAATAAGAAACATTTATAGATAAAAAATTAATTATTAATAAATTTATTAATAAAAAACATTAATAGATATTTTTTTAAAGGCGTGAAATTTTTTAAAGGGAAATGTTTTTTTCCTATCTCTTAAACATTTTTTAAATATTTTCAAAGTTTATTTATTAAATTTAAAATGCATTTGTAGCCAAACGCGTTTTAATATTACAAATACATTGCACCGTAACATTACTACAATCTTACATTGCAATATTCCTAAAAGCGGACATTTTAACGTTGCTGCAATCCCACAACAATGGTGCAGCAACATTTTGCAGTGAATTTGCAATGTTGCAATATTGCGGTGAAAGATTGCTGCAATGTGTATGCAATCTTTGTGTGCTGCATGGGTATCTTTATATTTTTTAATGGAACCATCCTAATTTTTTTATATAAATCAATTCCTCGCAATATTCCGTGTAAAAAGTTATAAAGATAGGATAGTCAAAAATTGAATAGTTAACGAGATATTTGATTCTTTAAGTTGACATAATTTTATATAAATGATAAAATATCTGATAAAATGTTCATTTTTCAATTATTTTACTTTAATAATTTTATGCATAGAATAATAAGAGGAATCAGTTAATGTAAAGAAAACATATAATTGTTCTTAAAAAATATGTCGCTGCTCATTGCATTCATAAAAAAAAATAAAAAAAAAAAAATATATATATATATATATATATATATAGAGAGAGAGAGAGAGAGGAT
Organism: Camponotus pennsylvanicus; assembly: GCA_023638675.1. NCBI lineage: Eukaryota > Metazoa > Arthropoda > Insecta > Hymenoptera > Formicidae > Camponotus > Camponotus pennsylvanicus. Next base: position 87,828 of record JALHBL010000125.1, read on the forward strand.
CGCAAATTCGTCATTTCTTATTTATATTAAAATTTATTTGATATACGTAAGCACCTTGTTATACAGCACTGGTGCTACCGACATTTTGTGCACATAGCACGGAATAGAACCAGAAATTGTGCACCTTATATACCCTCTGAGAACATTCGTGCACCTTGGCTTCGTAGTTTAGGTGCACGTTTTTAAGGTCCACAGAGGGCGTATCGCTTTCAGGGATCACCTAAAAGCGGGCCGAGAACGGTTCGAGCTGTCGCCAGATGAGCACGTGCGTTTTTCATGGCTTCATTTTGCTTGCTAATCAGGTTTTTTTTGGTATATCAGAAGGCTAAAAATAGTCTGGGTGACGCATACAGTT
>JALHBL010000126.1:0-22490 GCA_023638675.1 Camponotus pennsylvanicus
CCTGATTTCTCGCACTAAGGCACGACTCCATGGGGGAAGAGCTGGTGGGTCTAGTTGCTGTGGATTCGTTTGATGCGGTACAATGTCGGATTCTATGATTTCAGTATAATCCGTATCATCGCTGTCTTCAGAGTCAGTAACTTCTTCGATGGTGATTCCATAATTATTATTATTTTCTTGTTCGACAGGGAAATTTTGGTAATCGTCTGTTGGTTGACGTTCTACGGGGACTACGGTCTCGGCGAGTCTTTGATAATTTCCCATGTCTTCCTGATTAGGTCTTGCGTTCTGCCCTTCGGGTGTATTGGATTTTCCCTGTGACCTTTGGGGCCTGTACGAAAATATTGATTCATCGGACGAATATTCTCCTTCATCGATGAGGAATAACGGAATAGCTACGTTGGTGGGTGGATTCCTGGATAAAGCATCAGCATTATTATTTAAGGTTCCCTTTTTATACTGTATTTCATATTGGTATTCGGAGAGTTTCATTCTCCATTTCCACAATCTTGAGGAAGGATCCTTGATAGAATGTAGCCACACTAATGGTTTATGGTCAGTTACTATAGTGAATATTCTTCCGTATAGGTAAGGCCTAAAATGGTTTACACAATAAATGATGGCTAAACATTCCTTTTCTATTGTAGAATAATTTTGTTCGGCGGAATTTAGAATTCGAGAAGTGTAGGCAATGGGTAGGTCTTTCCCTATTATTCCTTGACTGAGCACTCCTCCAACCGCATATCCAGATGCGTCGGTGGTTAAAATAAATGGTTTAGTAAAGTCGGGATATTGTAAAATAGGCTCGGTACATAATGAATTCCTTAAAATATTGAAGGCTTCTGTTTGTTTATCTTGCCAATCGAATTTCTTATCCTTTTTCAAAAGATCAGTTAATGGTTTTGCGACTTTGGAAAAATTTGGAATAAATCTTCGGTAGTATCCGGCTAGTCCCAGAAATTGGTTGATATTTTTCGGATTCTTTGGAGTTGGAAAATTCATTATGGCTTTTATTTTAGCGGGGTCAGGCTTGACTCCGTCAGATCCAATTATATGTCCTAGATACATAACTTCACGTCGTAAGAATTCGCATTTATCCGGTTGTAGTTTTAAATTTGCGGCTCTCAATCTCTGCATTAATTTTTCGAACTTGCTTTCATGCTCTTGCAATGATCGTGCATATACGACAATGTCATCCATATAAACGAATAGTTCGTTTCCTTGAAGTCCGGACAGAACATTGTCCATTAATCTTTGAAATGTTGCTGGCGCGTTTTTTAATCCAAACGGCATTCGTTTGAACTGATAATGTCCATAAGGAGTTGAAAAGGCGGTTTTATGAGCATCATTAGATGCCATAGGTATCTGGTGGAAACCGGAAGCTAATTCCAGTACGGAAAAATATTTTGCAGATCCAAGTTGATCTAATATATCCGTTATGTTTGGAAGAGGATAGGCATCGCCTATCGTTTTTTCATTGAGATTTCGATAATCGATAACCATTCGCCATCTTTTATTCCCTAAGGAGTCTGGCTTTTTCGGAACTATCCATAAAGGAGAGTTGTAAGGGGAAGTAGAGGGTCCTATTAAATCAGAGGACAGTAGTTCGTTTACTTGTTTATTAATTTCTTCCTTATGTACAGGAGGAAACCTATATTGTTTTGTGTGAACAGGCATTTCATTAATAGTAGGAATATAATGTTGAGCGGCGTTTGTCGCTTGGAGATGTTCACCGGGTAAGTGAAATCTATCGGAGTGTTTGAAGACTAGTAGTCGAACATTTTCTGATTCCTCGGAATTCAGATGTTCAAGACGTAGAAGACTTATGACATCAACAGTTCTATCTGTTGGTTACGAAGATGCCTGGTTAAAATAAACGGGATTATCTATGGCTTTGACGAATTCCACTCGGGATTCGTCTAGTCCAACAAGATTGTTAGAATTAAAGGTTCGGATTAATCCTCTGGGAAGCCCTTGGGTTCCAGTAGAATTTTCGAGTGTTTCGAAATCTTGCAGTTCTATGAATGGCATATTAAGAGTCAATTCTTCCTCGGAAGTGTTGAATATAGGCATATGGATCTTTCCATTGTTGTTAGTGACAATAGCTTCCCCGAAGTATATGCCCTCGGCAAGGGTATGGCGAGGTACATATCCGATTTGTTTTTCTGGGTTGGTAACATGAAAAGAACAAGGGGTGACAGTTCTTTCCTTAAGACATATTGTACTTGAATTTGAGAATGGAATTCTCGTATCTTCATACTGTATAAAATTGTCTCTATAATTGACTACGACAGCTCGTTCCTTCAGGAACTTGTTGCCTAATATTCCATTTTGTAAGAATCCTATTGAATCAGATATGACATAAAATTCAGATAATTTTCCAAGAATGGATATGGAGACAGCTCCCAGTGTGACGATAGTTTCAGAGGCGATTCCTTGTAGTCATAGAGGATTGGTTCGGTCAAGAGTAACGTGTGGATTTAAGCATTTTTGTTTAATGAGATTTAATCCAGATCCAGAATCAATCATGAACTTGCAATCTGTTATTAGATCTGGAGAAAATAACGTTACTGTGGGCAGTTCTGTGGATTGTTGCTTGTCATTTATTTGGCAGATTCGGAAGTTGATGCGGGAGTTTCCTGTGGTGTTATTATATTGACCTTCTTTTGAATATGGTAAGTCGGACGTCCTGGTTGCGGGTCGTTCCGTTTGTATTTTGGAAAAAGATGTTATAGTAGTTGTTAATAATAAGTATTCAATAGTATCTTTATATAAAGAAGTTTCTTGCAGTTGATTAACTTAAAGGAGTTATTATTTATGATTGTTAAATTTCAATCGATTTTTGTATACTCGTTTATTTGTGATTATATTTAATAAGTTTGTAATAAATTTCATTTACTTATTTATTATATGTTTTTCAGATACCAAGACTCTATTATTCTTGGAGTGATGGACATATACATACATGGTTTTGCGGGAAGGAAAGTCATGACCATTCAATGAGGATGAGAAATCAAGATTCTACTTGGCTCGTTAATGAGTACTTGAATTATTGATATTTTTCAAGAGAAAATTTATAATAGTTATTATTAACCATTTAGTTTTATATTTTATTGACAGTGTTCCTTTTTAAATGTCCATTGTTGATAAGGTTGCTATTAATTATCATTATCGAGGTTTAAAATAAAGTATTTATATATTTTTCATAACGAGTATCCTTATGGATATTAGATTTTAATTTATTTTATTATTATTATTGAGCCATATGTTATATATGAGCAAAGGGTAGAGTGTTAGTTTAACAATTTAATTTTTTAGAAATTTTATATTTGATGTACATGCATTTCATTGTGCACTGTTTTCGTTATTATTTATTTAAGTATTAATTAATTATATTATTTTCAGGCTTTGGCATATATGGCTATGGCAATTCACCCATGTTGAATTCATAAGAAGAATATAAAAGAACGCGCAAAAGGCTATAAGGACGGTTACTGAAGGGCATCTGCATACAGCTTCATACGGAGTAACGTTCCTGACATTACACTGCTGTATACGACAAGTATTGATAATTCGCTAAGAAGTTCCTCCGGCTATATACTATATCAATCAACGTATTATTCTATATTAATAAGACATAGCAGTTATATCATATTAATTTAATATTTATTATTTACAAAGCTTTCTGAATGATTTTGAAATAATCATGCGGGCTATTAGCTGTCTTATTAAGATTGCATAAATAATGATTGTATTGAAATTCTTTTACGATTGCTCTAAATGATTATAATGAGGAACTTATTAATTTTCTTTGATTGATATATATATATATATATATACTTATGTAGCATATCTAACGGTTATGCATTGATTTTAATAATATAAATCAATTGGTTTTCGAATAATATTATAAATCTATCTTTAGCTATTTTTAATTTCGTTATTAAAGTGTCTTGATATATGTATATATATTTATTATTCCAATTATTCGTTGGTTAACCAAAATTAGATAATAATATTCATATGATGACTTATACTGGGATTTATCGCAAATATGTTTGACATAAGTACGTGATTTGAAATAATTCATTGAAGGTTTCCTTTCGGAATTCCTGTTCCATTGATAATAATTCTTCATATAAGCACTGTCATATAATAATTCGCATTATATAGGATAACTAAATAATATGAGTATATGACAATAAGTGAAGTATAACGGTTATATATGAAGATTATACAGGGCAAAGATTTCCTATATTATTCCATAGTAATATTTGAAAATTTTTTTTTGTTGCGGGACGTAACACCAAATAATATATATTTTTCGATCTGACAATTTAGTTGTGAAATTTTATACAATTAAATTGCAATAAAAAAGCGATAATAGCCAAACAAAAATCATTTCTATTATGTGAAAAGCTCAACACTACTTAACACATGACCAGAAGTTGTCAAATTCAATACATTTGAATAATATTAAAATATTCCAAAACTTATCCGTAATTGGTGGAGCATAAGGCTATACACTATGGCCAGCTGATCACATGTATTTTGATCCGCTCCGACAATAGTCTAATAAACGTTCTATATTGTCGATTAAAATGCAGCTAGGCCATACAGGGTACGCATCCTTGAGAATCCTCCATACGGAACGATGTTTTGCAAATATCTGAAAAATATAATAATTATACAAGACAAAAATATAAGAAAGAAAACATTTATAATATCATTAAATAAATATTCTTAAAATACTTACCCAAATTCTAATAATGAATAGAATACCTCCCCTCCATAGGCAGCCTGTTGTAAACAATCAGTAAATTCCAAGTCTTAAAAGCTGAAAAATAAAATAACATAATATCCGATCAAATAGAAATTTAATCTAACATAAAAAAATATATATATATAAAATATCTTATAGAACTCAATCCAAAACCATTATTATAAAATCTTAAACAAAAATTCATTATAAAGAAAAAACAGTTTAATACTTTAAGTATATAAATAATGAAATCAAACAGCGAAAGAAATATATTAAGTCCATATAATAAATTTTGGAAACAAATATAATAAATTATTAATAGGCACAAATAATTAAGTTTCCTACTTTATAAAACTAGTAATACAAAATAAAAATCATAACACTTTACTACATGCGGAATAATAAGTCACCCGGTACATATAGCCTCATTGTCCACTGGGTGTCTCGACATTCCCATCGCCTAACGAACCTGCTATACAGGAAGATAAAATATATTTATTAGTAAAATGTCCTCAGAAATACACTTCAATAATAATCTACACCCGAATCTACATTTAAAAATCCAATACCCAATTATAAATATAAAATATATATATATATTTAAATATACTTACCGAATGCATTTCAAACGTGGCCACCTTATTAAACACTTGAAGAGAGCTCGTTTCGTACACATATTATCCATGAAGAATCCATGAGCTTGTGCTTTTCCAAATATGTGTATATACATACACATACATAAAACCTGCATAAAAGAAAACCACATTTTAATGAATCAATTAACAATAAATAATGACACCAACAATAGCTATTAAACCCCCTCGAACATACAACAGAACATAACCAAACGATTAAACAAATCAAGATATATATACATGAGACCTCAATAAGTGGTACGCGAAAGTGAGAGAGACCGCGCTATCGGCTGGCCGGCGCGAGCAAGAGAGACAGCACTATACATAATTCAGTATGAAAGAATTAATGAGAATTAAATCGCGAGACAAACTTTAACAGACTTGTCACTCTTGTTATTAACATAAAACATGCAATTATTAATAAAAAAAAAATAAATAATAATAATATAAAAAAAAAATAATAAATAAAATTATTTTTATATAATAAAGGTACATATATAAACATTATACAAATATATGTACACATATACTTTCTAAATATATTATGACTTTTAATAAACTTACCAAATAAACACCTGCGAATAATCCATACAGCCTCCTCAAAATTCCTTCAACACTACATATCATCCTATGGTTCAAGCCTGCCTGTCATCCGCAAATAATCCATTGGGCCGCATCCTTTTAAATATCACAAGGGTGACCTAATTAAATAAAGAAAATATCAATTAATTAATAACAAATCGATTAATTAATAATAAAATCAAAAATTTAAATAAATAACCATAATAATCAATGACAAAATAATAAAAGTATATAAAAAATATAAATAAAAATATGATTTTATATACATAAATATTTATATATTTTCCAGTATGATAAAGCAACAAATTACAAATTAAAGGAATATCTAGTATATACACAAAAGAAATATAAAAATTAAAAACCACTATAGAAATAAGTAATAAACAACGAGATGTAATAATAAAATACATATATATATCAAATGTAAAGATCGAAAATCAAAATTCAAAAGGCTTCAATAATAAAAAATAAACATACATATAAGTATATATAAAACTATAGACTTAACATATAAAATGATGAATATTTAACAAACCTAATTTTATACGCACGACTTGTTGCATTGAATTGAGCGCACAGACTAAGTCCAGCGTGCCGCGTTATCTCCCCTATTGCCGCGTTATCTCCCCTAATGCTTCAACCTCCGCGCCCGAGTCTTAAGACAAAAGGGACTCAAGAAAATAGCATGCATGAATATTACGAGGAGCGCCTTCCTATTGCGAGCGATAATAAATTATTATAAACTATAAAAGAATATATATATATATATATTGCATATCCATATTATTAACTAGGAAAATTTGACAGTAACACATTTATATATTTATATATATATGTTTGACTATTAAATAAATACTAAATAAATTCAGTAACGAAATTTAAAAGTTAATAACTACATATGGTGAACTTCATAACACAAAAACTATGGACATATCATATATACACATATAATATATATATATATATATATATATATATATATATATACAAAAACATATATATATATTCCGCGTAATAATTTAATAATAAGAATATGCGAATAAATTATAATAAGAAGGACATTGATAGCAAAATTAATTAATAAAAAACAAGCGAGCCTACAGTATAAAATTTAATAATGCCAATAAGCATGCGTTTTTATACGCACAATGTATTAGATATTCTTAGAAACACTCAAAGCTAAATGTGACGCGCTATTTTCTTTATCGTTTCCGAGAAGCGCTCGATGCCTAATGCATTCCAATCTGTAAACTAAATAATGTTTCGCTCAGATATCATAAAGAGAACCTTTTATTATAACTATAAGATCATAAATTGTTAAAAGGATATATACATATGTCACATATGCATGAATATTTAGGAAGCTAATAATAATAATAATTTATTGCCTCTTTAAAAGAAAAATGACCAATACCTCTCTAACAAATTACATCAATGAAAGTTTTAAAAAATTCGAAGTCAAGTAACATCTACGCTCTTATATATTTATATATCCTACACGAACAAAAATTATTATTGCATAGCGCATCATAAGAATAAATTTACTTATTAACAAACGGGCGATCGAACCTCAACCAGCGATAAATCAGCGGGACCGCCGATGGTCCAACACGGCAGCCACGATTTTCCTCCCTGGAAAAATAAATTATCAATATCAAATAATTATGCTACTTCTTATAATTAAAATTTTAACATACATACATACATATATATATATATATATACATATATATTGTTACGTCCCGCAACAAAAATTTTCAAATATTACTATAGGAAATCTTTACCCTATATAATCTTCATATAAAACCGCTATACTTCACTTATTGTCATATACTCATATAATTTAGTTATCCTATATAATCGATACGCTAGTAGACCGTCAGTACTAACCGAGCGCCGACTATAAATACATACATATATATATATATATATATATATAAGAATGAAATTATCAAATTAATTATACTTCACAATATACCAATAGATATAATTATAACCAGAAGTACTGTAATGTATGGGCAGTACTGACCAGATATGACAGTGCTTATATGAAGAATTATTATCAATGGAACAGGAATTCCGAAAGGAAACCTTCAATGAATTATTTCAAATCACGTACTTATACCTAACATATTTGCGATAAATTCCAGTATAAGTTATCATACGAATATTATTATCTAATTCTACCTAACCAACGAACAAGTGGAATAATAAATATATATACATACAGGGTGATTCTAAATAACGTTATGCTTTTGCAAAAACAAAATCTTGACCGAATTCTAAGACGATTTTTCCTTTAGCAAAATTTCGTTTGAAGTTTAGTTTTTGAATTATTAAAAGAAGTAGTTAACGTATGACGGGTCGAATACAAGAGACAGGCAAGGGTGGCGCGATTCACCGTCAGACGCTGGTGCTTACGCGGGGCGCCTGCTGCGATCAGCTGGTCGCTATACACATACAGACACACATGCGAACACATACATTCTCTCTCTGTCTGTCTTCTCTCTCTCTCTCTCTCTCTCTCTCTCTCTCTCTCTCTCTCTCTCTCTCTCTCTCTCTCTCTCTCTCTCATTCGCTCACTCATCTGCATTTTTTTTTTTGTTTTTTTTACGAGAGAGGGGAAAATGCATTTTATGCATACCCACCGGTCGATCCAGTGAGTTATGTGGGACTCGAGTACCAAGTCGAATTACCAACTCGGTACTCCCTACCCACTAAAAACCCCTCTCTTTTCACGAATTTCCTTTGACACACTGTCCCTCTGACTTCCCGAGATCTGTTTTCACATAACGTCAAAAAATATTTATTATTACCTTGTTCGATGACTTTTGATGTATTGCTGTAATTGCTTGAAGGAGAAATGAATTTTCCGATAGATCGTACGTTCTCAAATTGAACGTAGATATCACGTTGCAAAAGACAAGAAATCCACACTAAATTATTAACTGAAAGTTTTTCTTCTTTCATGAACTGTATTCTTTTATAAACTTTAACGTAATCACATTTATTTACTCACTCGATGAGACGAGAAATTTACTAATGACTCTATCACTAATCATTATTAATCACTGTCGAATAATAACTGTTGGCGATTAAAAATCACTCGATGAAAGAAACACGCGCGGACACGTTACTACACGGCGCGACGACGCGACAATGCGACGATAATTACTCGGCGACTGCAAGCAGTTTTTTGTCATGGTAGGTTGCGGTAGGTTAAGGTATTACTGGCGCTATCGAACGCGATCATGTGTTCGATTGAAGAATGCGATAAACATAATAAACATTTAACATATTAATATTATTATTATCATGAATGTGTGTGATATCCATACATCGTATATCTATTTAAAAATTAATTAGATTAAATAAGTGTTTTTAAAATATTTATTACTTTTACTATTATCATATAAAATATTAATATTAAATATTTATTTAAGATAATAGTAAAAGTAATAAATATTTTAAAAACACTTATTTAATCTAATTAATTTTTAAATAGATATCATACGATGTATGGATATCACACACATTCATGATAATAATAATATTAATATGTTAAATGTTTATTATGTTTACCGCATTCTTCAATCGAACACATGATCGCGTGGAGCTCACGGAACAAGTATCCGACTTTTCTTCTTCTTCTTCTGGGTCTTCCCTAGCCCGGATTTCTGGGAGTGGTCTACTTCTTTCAGCGTTTACTTCGGGGGGCAAGGGGGCGAATAACAGTTCATGGGGTACGTCTTCGTGGTTATTAACCGCTTGAGTAATTTCGTTAGGTATACTATCTCTATCTAGGAATAATCTATAAGGGATAGTGCGCCTGTCTCTTAATAATCTTTGTCTGAAATATTCACGACGCCTTATACTTGCACGATGAAAAGGGATTTTGCGGCGGAGAATAGAGTCAACGCGAGCTGCGCTTACCATCTACCGAAAAAGGGAAAAATTGTTCTTTGTTTAATTTTGAAACATTATTTTGTTGTTTTAGAATAAGAACAACGTGTGATTTTACTTACGATTAAGTATTGTTCGGAATTTGGGGGCACCTGTCAAAAGGAACGTGGCGCGTGAGTGTCGTGATATGTAATGAATTTAATAGTAGAGACAGAATAGATCCGGCAGTAATAATTTAACTGATCATAAGAGAGGATTTATTAATTATTCATAAATATTCATGCAATGACACGGCCTTTGGAATAGATAGGGATGTTGAATACAAAATAAATATATTGACTGCTGGTTTAATTATATTATTATACAATATTTCCTTCAATATTTAATATTAAACCAGAGCTATTTTACTATGTGTCAGTCAGTCCTTGAAGAACGCGTCCCATGCCTCACGACAAGTGTCGATGTGCAAGACGTCACGTCACAACGGCACAGAGTCCATAAAGAGATTTCTCTAAAGGAATTTCTTTATAGAAACGGCAGAGGGGTAGGTAGGCTACCCAATGCACATCGATTGACAAGTCGGAGACGACAATTCGTTCTTATGAATATAATCAAAGACGGACTGAACCTTGAATATTTGAATGCAATTATTAACCCGTGTAATTCAAACGGTAGAACGTTGGAAGTGTATAGAGATAAGGTATTGACTTTGTTATAATTCTTCAATGAATATGATAATAATTATTTTCACTGTTAATTGTATATCACGAGAGGTGAAATGAAGATGGAGAATATGAGATAATAAAAATGAGTACTTACCCAAAAGTACTGCGAACAGAAGATATGATGACTCTCCGTGAATGACAGTCTGCCTCAGCGATGTCCTATTGAAGAGTCGGAGGTACCGGTGACAAATGACTGGCAGAAGACCCGGGTGGATTTTGTTTAAAACACTTTATTTGAAAGTATGTTATAGTATACACTAGCTCTCTACAGACTAAGTTCTTAGCTCGTAAAATCGCGCTGAGACTAAGTCCTTTTTGTCTAGATGAATATTCGTGATCGTTGCAAGGTGATGACTACTCGAGAGCGTTGGATCAAATGCGAGGAAGACTGAGCTCCGCTCCCTGAGGTACCCTCTGATCCCTACTCTGTACCAGCTCTCCGCCGTGGTAGGAGAATGCGGCGTAGGCGGCTCGACCGTTGCTGCCGCTATAGCTTTCCTTCTTCTTCGAGCGCGTTATGACGTAGTAGGCGGGCTCTTGCGTGGGGATAGTGGGGACGGCGGAGCTGTCAGTATTGTCCGTGCGTTGTCACATCCCGCGCCTAAATTTTTTTGCGACTTCCACAGTTTTCTCCATAAAATTAACTAAGTTCCTCTAAGCGCATTTGAAGAGCGCGCCAAGGCCCGCCGTGACACCGAACTTCGAACAATAGCCAAGAGAGGGCACCGCATGCATTAGACCTAAGCCACTCCTAGCGCCAAGAGACGGCGCTCCACTGCGTTAGATTTAAGTTTCCGTCAAGCGCCCAGAGATGGCGCTCCACTGCGTTAGATTTAAGTTTCCGCAAAGCGCCCAGAGATGGCGCTCAGATAGAACCCCTCTCTCTCCAGGCTCCCCACTCTCGATCGCCGCAGCAGCCGAGCCGCCGAAATCAAGGGACCTCAGAACGGGCCCAGACTCAGTCAGTCTAACTCGCGACACCGAACCAACAAGTCCTACGCTGGAGTCTAATTCCAAATCATAATTCTAAATCGAAATTCCAACTCTAATTCCAAATCATAATCTTAACTTTAAATTCTAACTTTAATTCTACTCTTTTATAAATTTATCCTCGAATCTAAGTATTAGTCTAAACATACTACATTTAAGTGTTAGTTTATATTCATTGTGTATTAATGTAGAAATATATGTGTGTGTGTTCTAAATCTTGTAGTTTTTCAAAAGAATCCTAAATCATTAAACTCACATCCTACGCGACGCGACGTCAATAAACAGATGCTCCTAACCAGGCACGTGTTAATAAATAATAATAATTAAATCTGGACTTCGTATTCGGAGTAGCGAACCAGAGAGGACAAACCGCTCGTGCCTACAGAAATACGAAGCGTAATTAATCACTCTCGATTGGAAGTAACGACAGAGAGGATAGGCCGCTCGTCGTCTACAGAAAATCTAAAGCACGATTAATTATTTGAAGTGACAGTTCAGAGAGGACAAGCCGCTCGCCGCCTACAGAAAATCCAAATATGATTTCAATTTTATACAATGCCTAAGACACGCCGTGCCGGTAGGAAGAATCAGCTCCGTCGGATGATAGCGAGACATTACTACGCCGCGTCCGCCAATTATATTGATATCGTAGAATCAAACCACTACGACGAAGAATATGAACAATTATTCGCGAGTGCAAATAAAACCACGTGTTCAGTGAAGTGGCCAGAACAACTCATCCCGATCGACGCCAACTTCCAGTCCTACAGGCCAGCTTCCACCGTCCCTGGAGACCCACGGGGTGAGCCATGAGCACCACCCACTGACGCGAGGCCAGCAAATTGAGACGAGAAACCACGTGGAAAATTAATCCGAGATGACACATCGAAAATTCCTATAAGGTAAGTGAAATCGTGAAAAATCCTGTTCGTGCAAGCTTCGGTTTTATTACCCTAGACCTTTTGTCTCCACGCGCCCGGAAGATTTCACTTTTATGACCCCTTCGAGACCTTTTGAAGATTTCACTTTTATGACCCCTTCGAGACCTTTTTGAAGATTTCACTTTTATGACCCTTCTAGGCCTTTTAGGACCGCCCACAGTTCGGTCCGAAAGTAACCCTTCCTATCACACGCGTCGCCCCGCGCGCGGAACGCTATATCGCGAATAAAAGAGATTAGCGGTACTTAATATTTGCCCTATCTAATGCTACCTCCACCGCGTACAAGCCGGGTGTGTCAGCCCTCTTCGGATTCCCCGGATCTATCGCAGAGATTTTGCCAGAAGGCCCGTGGATTCTCGCGTACAGGAACCGGTGCTGCATTGTGCGCGTTTTGCTATTATCCCCTAACCGTGGAAGAACGCGCGCTGTATAAATTCGTAACCAAGCATCGACTAATAATTGGGGAAAGTATTGGATTCGCTTGTTATCGTTGTGGTCATCGCCTTAGTAGTATACGCGATAGTGACGAGTGCACAGATTGCTCACAACAGTACCTCGGATACTGGTTACGTCCCTCCGAGTATTCCATAAACCAAGACGGAAACATCGTAATCCCTATAGTCGATTTAATCGAGGAATCTACCGACGAAGATTCCGACTTTGAAGGCTAGTCAAGCGTAATAGTCTCGAGTACTTCAGATCGCGCGTATCCCCGGGGAGAATCACTCAGGTTCGTTTGACCCGAAAAAGCGATCCCGCCCCGCGACGTCCGAGTTCTCCTCGCTCTGGAGCCGTGACTAGCCGGGACGTAACAGCGTCGAACAGATTGACTCATTTTATAAAGGTAAGGTTTTTACAATAGGTTTTTTAGTCACCAGAATTTTTAACAAACTGCATGCATACATTTTTCAATGTAGAATTTCAATCTCTTTCAATAGAAGCATGAGCGGTTGTTCTTATATGTTCCGTTTAGAATTAGTTTTTAACTTACTTTAAATTAATTATACATTTTTAGTTAACAATGTTATAAATAAATTCTAGTTGTTATAAATAAATTCTGGTGTTATAACCCATTATAATTACAATTTGTTATATAATTATTATACAATATATATATATATGTGTGTGTGTGTGTGTATGTATAGACGCATGGACTAAATAATTGTTAATAATAATTGTGTTGCATTACATTATAAAATGTGTTAATTATTCTTTTTTATTATTCAGCTCTTGGAACAAAGGATGTGGTGAGATCACCGGATGCAGGTGTTCACCGTGCCAGGCGGTCGCGTCAGGCCTTATCGCTGAATGAGTCATATGCAGCTGTGCCGGATAATGAGTCATATGCAGCTGCACCGGATGAAGCCCGGAGGGTCGCTTATCTTTTAGTAAGAGAATTTATAATGCTTCATAAATTGATTCAATAATTCGCATTATAATTTATTCATATATTTTTTAATTGTTAATTATATAGAATTATATATATATATATATATATGCTTATACATATTAGCAGTTAATAATTATAGTTAAAATTCTTAACCTTTTTATTTCATTTGTTTAAAATTATTAATTAATTAATTAATTAAATATGCACTATACATATTGTTATTTTGAAGATTGAAAAATTTATTAAAAATGCATTACTATTGGATCTTGTTAATTTAACATATATATATATTCTTTTATAAATTAATAATTTTACAATTATTTATTACTTTTTAATAAGAAGGCGCTCCTTATAATATTCTTTCATTATATATTCACGAGTCCCCTTCGCATTAAGACTTGACGCGGGCGTCAAAGCATTAGGGGAGATAAGAAAGTAATAGGGGAGATATTGCGGTGCGCCGGATGTAGGGGAGATAACGCGGTGCGCTGGGACTTAGCCTTGCGCTCTTATAATGAGACTTATTATTCACTCAATAAAATCACGCACAATGAATTTTATAAATTCATATGTAGATTTATTATTTATTACTGTTTGATTTTGTGGTTAACTTTTAATTCATGCATACGGGTTCACGTTATTATTTATTAATTATTATTATATATTTTTTTATTATTATTATTAATATCCAGATGCATATACTGGTTATTCAATTTTAATATTAATTATTATGTATTTTGTAGCCTTAAATTTTATTTAATTTATTTATAAGAATTTTTATTAATTACATAATACATTTATTAATTATATATATATATATATATATATATATAATATATATATATATGGGTATATGTTCTTTTTATTATGTTAATGTATTACTCTTGCAAATTTTACTAATGAATATTCTTTTATATTCAGCATGCAGTCATCGGGCGAGGCAAGCCTTGGCGTGCACCGGATGAAGGGGAGATAAGAAACAATAGGGGAGATAAGGCTGCTCGTGAGACTTAGTCGGTGCTCTTAATTCAATGCAGTGAATTCGTGCTCTTAATTCAATGCAGTGAATTTATGCTCGCTAAATATTCATCGTTAATAATTTGCAAGTGAGTTGCTCTTTTATTAATAATTATATACATCAATTGTTTTAATTTATAAATCTTGTGACCCTTTATGAGGTTTAAATAATTCATGAATTAAAATTGATATATATATATATACACAAAGATTTTATTATTATTTCTTATTGTTTATAAGGAACCCTTTTAATTTTATATAAGTGTATATATTGAATATTCTTTGTAGTTTATAATTTATTACTGTAGGATTCAATTTATTAATTAAATCATATTTTCCTGGTAGATTGAATTGCATGAGTTTTATAATACTATATTGTACTCATGTTTTATGTAGAATAAATACGTTTATTATTTTGATGTATTACTTTTAAATTTTTTATTAACAATTTTTATATATATTTTGTTAATGGTAATAGTGACACGTTGATTTCAATTTATATCGTGATTTAATTCTTATTTAATTTTTACATATGAGATCGCGTATAGTGCGGTCTCTCTTACTCGCATGGTCTGACCGATAGTGTGGTCTCTCTCTCTCCTTCATGTATTTCTTAATTAAGTCTTGCGTATAAATTTCGATTGTTTAAATCATTTGATTATATTTTATTGTATATTTGGGAGGGTTTAATGAGTATTTTTAATATTATTGATTGGTTTATTAATTTTTTGTTATACTTGTAGTTTATTAATTATATCAATATGATATTTTGTAATGATGTTATAATTTTCATCTTTTAAATAATTTTACCATATGTTAATCATTATTACAATATATTTTTAAGGAATTTTTATTAATAAATGTATTTTTTATTTTTCATATAGTATATTCATTTGGAGATGGAAGTATTGGGACACCCGGTGGACAATGAGGCTATGTGTACAGGGTGACCTTATTATTCCATATGTAGTAAAGAGTTAAGTATGATTTTTATTTTTGGATTACTGGCTTAATAAATCAGAAGCTTAATTGTTTTAATTAATTGTTAACAATTTAATTAGTTTAATATGTTTGTTATATATACATATTATTTACGTTTTTCAGATATTTGCCAAACGTCATTCTATACAGAAGATATTCGAGGATGCATAACGTCTATAATCCGGCTGCATTCATCAACGTTACGCCCCTCTAATTACGGATAAGTTTGACTGATTTTGAAATATTTAAATATTATTTAGAATGTTGTTATTTTTACTATTTTTTGTTATTCTTTAAAATTATATATATATTTATTACTTGACGTTTCCATATATTGATGATGGTTTATTATTCAGTTATTATGGTTTGTTTATTACCTTTTAAATTATATGTAAAGTTTTGCAATTAAATAATTAAAAGGAAAATGTCTATTGTTTGTCAGTAATTGATGGATGAAAATTTAAATATTATATAATTTAATATTATTATGTAGTGAATTTTGTTTGTATTTTGGAAAAAGATATTATAGTAGTTGTTAATAATAGATGTTCAATAGTATCTGTATATAAAGAAGTTTCTTGTAGTTAACTTAAAGGAGTTATTATTTATGATTGTTAACTTTCGATCGATTTTTGTATACTCGTTTATTTGTGTATTATATTTAACAAGTTTGTAATAAATTTCATTTACTTATTTATTATATGTTTTTCAGATACCAAGACTTTACTATTCTTGGAGTGATGGGCATATACATACATGGTTTTGCGAGAAGGAAAGTCATGACCATTCAATGAGGATGAGAAATCAAGATTCTACTTGGCTTGTTAATGAGTACTTGAATTATTGATATTTTTCAAGAGAAAATTTATAATAGTTATTATTAACCATTTAGTTTTATATTTTATTGACAGTGTTCCTTTTTAAATGTCCATTGTTGATAAGGTTGCTATTAATTATCATTATCGAGGTTTAAAATAAAGTATTTATATATTTTTCATAACGAGTATCCTTATGGATATTAGATTTTAATTTATTTTATTATTATTATTGAGCATATGTTATATATGAGCAAAGGGTAGAGTGTTAGTTTAACAATTTAATTTTTAGAAATTTTATATTTGATGTAATGATTTATTGTGATGTTTTGTTATTATTTTTTAAGTATTATTTTTTTAGGTTTGGATTTGGTGGAATTACCCATGTTGAATTCATAAGAAGAATATAAAAAAGGCAAAAGGCTAAAGGAGGTTAGAAGGGTCTGATAAGCTTCAAGGAGGTTCGATTAATGTGTATAGAAAGTTGATCTAAGTCGGTTAAGTTGTTTTTGGGTGGTTTGGATTTTGTGGTGTTTTTTTTTGGTTTTTTGGGTTTAGTTCGATTTTGGGTTACGTCCCGCAACAAAAAATTTTCAAATATTACTATAGGAAATCTTTACCCTATATAATCTTCATATATAACCGCTATACTTCACTTATTGTCATATACTCATATTATTTAGTTATCCTATATAATCGATACGCTAGTAGACCGTCAGTACTAACCGAGCGCCGACTATAAATACATACATATATATATATATATATATATAAGAATGAAATTATCAAATTAATTATACTTCACAATATACCAATAGATATAATTATAACCAGAAGTAAACTGTAATGTATGGGCAGTACTGACCAGATATGACAGTGCTTATATGAAGAATTATTATCAATGGAACAGGAATTCCGAAAGGAAACCTTCAATGAATTATTTCAAATCACGTACTTATACCTAACATATTTGCGATAAATTCCAGTATAAGTTATCATACGAATATTATTATCTAATTCTACCTAACCAACGAACAAGTGGAATAATAAATATATATACATATATCAAGACACTTTAATAATGAAATTAAAAATAGCTAAAGATAGATTTATAATATTATTCGAAAACCAATTGATTTATATTATTAAAATCAATGCATAACCGTTAGATATGCTACATAAGTATATATATATATATATATCAATCAAAGAAAATTAATAAGTTCCTCATTATAATCATTTAGAGCAATCGTAAAAGAATTTCAATACAATCATTATTTATGCAATCTTAATAAGACAGCTAATAGCCCGCATGATTATTTCAAAATCATTCAGAAAGCTTTGTAAATAATAAATATTAAATTAATATGATATAACTGCTATGTCTTATTAATATAGAATAATACGTTGATTGATATAGTATATAGCCGGAGGAACTTCTTAGCGAATTATCAATACTTGTCGTATACAGCAGTGTAATGTCAGGAACGTTACTCCGTATGAAGCTGTATGCAGATGCCCTTCAGTAACCGTCCTTATAGCCTTTTGCGCGTTCTTTTATATTCTTCTTATGAATTCAACATGGGTGAATTGCCATAGCCATATATGCCAAAGCCTGAAAATAATATAATTAATTAATACTTAAATAAATAATAACGAAAACAGTGCACAATGAAATGCATGTACATCAAATATAAAATTTCTAAAAATTAAATTGTTAAACTAACACTCTACCCTTTGCTCATATATAACATATGGCTCAATAATAATAATAAAATAAATTAAAATCTAATATCCATAAGGATACTCGTTATGAAAAATATATAAATACTTTATTTTAAACCTCGATAATGATAATTAATAGCAACCTTATCAACAATGGACATTTAAAAAGGAACACTGTCAATAAAATATAAAACTAAATGGTTAATAATAACTATTATAAATTTTCTCTTGAAAAATATCAATAATTCAAGTACTCATTAACAAGCCAAGTAGAATCTTGATTTCTCATCCTCATTGAATGGTCATGACTTTCCTTCTCGCAAAACCATGTATGTATATGCCCATCACTCCAAGAATAGTAAAGTCTTGGTATCTGAAAAACATATAATAAATAAGTAAATGAAATTTATTACAAACTTGTTAAATATAATACACAAATAAACGAGTATACAAAAATCGATCGAAAGTTAACAATCATAAATAATAACTCCTTTAAGTTAATCAACTACAAGAAACTTCTTTATATACAGATACTATTGAACATCTATTATTAACAACTACTATAATATCTTTTTCCAAAATACAAACAAAATTCACTACATAATAATATTAAATTATATAATATTTAAATTTTCATCCATCAATTACTGACAAACAATAGACATTTTCCTTTTAATTATTTAATTGCAAAACTTTACATATAATTTAAAAGGTAATAAACAAACCATAATAACTGAATAATAAACCATCATCAATATATGGAAACGTCAAGTAATAAATATATATATATTTTAAAGAATAACAAAAAATAGTAAAAATAACAACATTCTAAATAATATTTAAATATTTCAAAATCAGTCAAACTTATCCGTAATTAGAGGGGCGTAACGTTGATGAATGCAGCCGGATTATAGACGTTATGCATCCTCGAATATCTTCTGTATAGAATGACGTTTGGCAAATATCTGAAAAACGTAAATAATATGTATATATAACAAACATATTAAACTAATTAAATTGTTAACAATTAATTAAAACAATTAAGCTTCTGATTTATTAAGCCAGTAATCCAAAAATAAAAATCATACTTAACTCTTTACTACATATGGAATAATAAGGTCACCCTGTACACATAGCCTCATTGTCCACTGGGTGTCCCAATACTTCCATCTCCAAATGAATATACTATATGAAAAATAAAAAATACATTTATTAATAAAAATTCCTTAAAAATATATTGTAATAATGATTAACATATGGTAAAATTATTTAAAAGATGAAAATTATAACATCATTACAAAATATCATATTGATATAATTAATAAACTACAAGTATAACAAAAAATTAATAAACCAATCAATAATATTAAAAATACTCATTAAACCCTCCCAAATATACAATAAAATATAATCAAATGATTTAAATAATCGAAATTTATACGCAAGACTTAATTAAGAAATACATGAAGGAGAGAGAGAGACCACACTATCGGTCAGACCATGCGAGTAAGAGAGACCGCACTATACGCGATCTCATATGTAAAAAATTAAATAAGAATTAAATCACGATATAAATTGAAATCAACGTGTCACTATTACCATTAACAAAATATATATAAAAATTGTTAATAAAAAATTTAAAAGTAATACATCAAAATAATAAACGTATTTATTCTACATAAAACATGAGTACAATATAGTATTATAAAACTCATGCAATTCAATCTACCAGGAAAATATGATTTAATTAATAAATTGAATCCTACAGTAATAAATTATAAACTACAAAGAATATTCAATATATACACTTATATAAAATTAAAAGGGTTCCTTATAAACAATAAGAAATAATAATAAAATCTTTTGTGTATATATATATATATCAATTTTAATTCATGAATTATTTAAACCTCATAAAGGGTCACAAGATTTATAAATTAAAACAATTGATGTATATAATTATTAATAAAAGAGCAACTCACTTGCAAATTATTAACGATGAATATTTAGCGAGCATAAATTCACTGCATTGAATTAAGAGCACGAATTCACTGCATTGAATTAAGAGCACCGACTAAGTCTCACGAGCAGCCTTATCTCCCCTATTGTTTCTTATCTCCCCTTCATCCGGTGCACGCCAAGGCTTGCCTCGCCCGATGACTGCATGCTGAATATAAAAGAATATTCATTAATAAAGTTTGCAAGAGTAATACATTAACATAATAAAAAGAACATATACCTTATATATATATATATATATATATATATATATATATATATATATAATTAATAAATGTATTATGTAATTAATAAAATTCTTATAAATAAATTAAATAAAATTTAAGGCTACAAAATACATAATAATTAATATTAAAATTGAATAACCAGTATATGCATCTGGATATTAATAATAATAATAAAAAAATATATAATAATAATTAATAAATAATAACGTGAACCCGTATGCATGAATTAAAAGTTAACCACAAAATCAAACAGTAATAAATAATAAATCTACATATGAATTTATAAAATTCATTGTGCGTGATTTTATTGAGTGAATAATAAGTCTCATTATAAGAGCGCAAGGCTAAGTCCCAGCGCACCGCGTTATCTCCCCTACATCCGGCGCACCGCAATATCTCCCCTATTACTTTCTTATCTCCCCTAATGCTTCGACGCCCGCGTCAAGTCTTAATGCGAAGGGGACTCGTGAATATATAATGAAAGAATAATTATAAGGAGCGCCTTCTTATTAAAAAGTAATAAATAATTGTAAAATTATTAATTTATAAAAGAATATATATATATGTTAAATTAACAAGATCCAATAGTAATGCATTTTTAATAAATTTTTCAATCTTCAAAATAACAATATGTATAGTGCATATTTAATTAATTAATTAATTAATAATTTTAAACAAATGAAATAAAAAGGTTAAGAATTTTAACTATAATTATTAACTGCTAATATGTATAAGCATATATATATATATATATATATTCTATATAATTAACAATTAAAAAATATATGAATAAATTATAATGCGAATTATTGAATCAATTTATGAAGCATTATAAATTCTCTTACTAAAAGATAAGCGACCCTCCGGGCTTCATCCGGTGCAGCTGCATATGACTCATTATCCGGCACAGCTGCATATGACTCATTCAGCGATAAGGCCTGGCGCGACCGCCCGGCACGGTGAACACCTGCATCCGGTGATCTCACCACATCCTTTGTTCCAAGAGCTGAATAATAAAAAAGAATAATTAACACATTTTATAATGTAATGCAACACAATTATTATTAACAATTATTTAGTCCATGCGTCTATACATACACACACACACACATATATATATATATTGTATAATAATTATATAACAAATTGTAATTATAATGGGTTATAACACCAGAATTTATTTATAACAACTAGAATTTATTTATAACATTGTTAACTAAAAATGTATAATTAATTTAAAGTAAGTTAAAAACTAATTCTAAACGGAACATATTAGAACAACCGCTCATGCTTCTATTGAAAGAGATTGAAATTCTACATTGAAAAATGTATGCATGCAGTTTGTTAAAAATTCTGGTGACTAAAAAACCTATTGTAAAAACCTTACCTTTATAAAATGAGTCAATCTGTTCGACGCACGGACAATACTGACAGCTCCGCCGTCCCCACTATCCCCACGCAAGAGCCCGCCTACTACGTCATAGCGCGCTCGAAGAAGAAGGAGAGCTATAGCGGCAGCAACGGTCGAGCCGCCTACGCCGCATTCTCCTACCACGGCGGAGAGCTGGTACAGAGTAGGGATCAGAGGGTACCTCAGGGAGCGGAGCTCAGTCTTCCTCGCATTTGATCCAACGCTCTCGAGTCATCATCACCTTGCAACGATCACGAGTATTCACTTAGAAAAAGAACTTAGTCTCAGCGCGATTTTTCGAGCTAAGAACTTAGTCTGTAGAGAGCAAGTGTATATTATAACATACTTTCAAATAAAGTGTTTTAAA
>JALHBL010000127.1:0-75298 GCA_023638675.1 Camponotus pennsylvanicus
CACGTGACTTTTGCACACGATAAGCAATACCGTTCGCTATCTTGAACGATAGAGAGTATATTCATACGTTTATAACGTTGAAAGCATAGGTTTAAGACATCTCCATGAACACAATGCAAAACTTTCATATCATCATCATCGGCATTGTCACAATTTTTTCGGAACAATATTGCATGTCTAGGAGATTTCCAACGCCTATACTGTGAAGGACGCAAATTGTTCATTATCACCAATTCTACGCGCTTTCCAATATCTATACAAACACTAATGCACAGAGCTTTGCCGAAACACAGAATCTTCCGTAGAATGCTCGTCGTATAGCAGTAATAGTTCTTTTCATCATCATCATCTTCTTCTTCTTTCTTGCATTCGTCAAACATTCGTCTGTATATTTTTTCTCTCACGGAGTGAGAGGCCAGAGATAAGCAGGTTCACGTTGGATACAGACCCGTTGTCCGACAACGTGGTTACTAGTTCGTGATACGCGTAAACCGAGTTCGCGATCGCGTAGAAAACGCACCGGTGATATTCGTTGCACATCAAGTTCGTTATTCAAAAAATTTCTTTTACCCTCCAGAGTATCGATGATATCGTCATGCATCAAATCAAAATATTCATTTTCAAAATATTCATCATCGACCTCATTATAATTAAAATTATCCATATTACAATTAATTTTCAGTCTCGCGCACACTTTACACAGTCTTATTCAATGTTTTTCTTCACAGCGTGCATATTGGGCACATATTGCATGGAAATCTGATATACAACGGATTGTGACATCTTGAACAGAATCGACCATCCATCCCATCAAGTGTCTCAATTGTATGCTTTCGAACAGCATACATCATCATGCCATGCAATGCAATTATACACGAAGGGCATACAGCTAGAGCACCACCCGTGGAATAATAAAAGTATATGATACAAAATTTTGTACTATGTGCGTTTAGAGCATTACTTTCCACAACAGACATATTTTGTTGATATATTCCGTGGGGTTCTCACTGCAGTCACTAATGCAATCACTGTCAGCCGACAACGCGTGATCTTCTTCGTCTACTTCCATTTATACATCAATCGCACAAAATCTTCCTAACAGAACACCACTGTACAACCGACGTGTCGATGGGCGTTCAAATCACGTACTATGATTTGATGCGCTTCAATCCTCCTTATATATTTCATCTAGTCCTTTCTTATCTTTAAAACAATGGCGCGATTCTTAGAAGATGATTCTGGGGGTCGCCGTTTTGTTTATATTGTTTATAAATTCGCGCGACGAGTAATTCAATGCGAGAGAGCGAGAGATAAGGATAAGTCCGACGGAAAAAATCTAGAATTACTTATATTGGGGTGGTGAGGGGGTGTAAGGAAGTGAGGTGGTGTACCGGGGAGAGCTATTTTGTTCGCGAAAACATGTCCCGACGCGTTAGGGTATGTAATATAATATTACTTATCATTGCGATAAAATTATTTATCATTGCGATAACCGGACATGTAATATAATATAATATTACTCTTATCATTGCGATAACCGAGTATATATTTCATCTAGTCCTTTCTTATCGTTAAAACAAAGGCGTGAAGCAGCCGAACATCGGCGCTGATACGCGTTAGTGTATGTAATATAATATTACTTACCATTGCGGTAAACTTATTTATCATTGCGATAACCGGGTAATATAATATAATATTACTCTTATCATTGCGATAACCGGGTAATATAATATAATATTACTCTTATCATTGCGATAACCGGACATGTAATATAATATTACTCTTATCATTGCGATAAAATTACTTATCATTGCAATAACCGGGTATGTAATATAATATTAGATGCGATTTGGGGTGAGGGGGTAGGGGGTGGGGTACCGCGAGAGATATTACTTGTATAAGGTAAGGGGGTGAGGGGGTACCGGGGAGGTCCCCCGCGCGATGTCATCACCCCCCTGCGTGACGTCATCACCCCTCTCCCCCCGCGTGACGTCATCACCCCCCGCGTGGCGTCATCACCCCTCTCCCCCCGCGTGACGTCATTACCCCCGCGTGACGTCGTTCCCCCCGCGCGACGTCATTACCCCTCTCCCCGCGTGACGTCATCACCCCTCCTCCTCGTGACGTCATTACCCCTCCTCCGCGTGACGTCATCACCCCCCCGGTTCCCCCGCCCCTCACCCCCTGAGATCCCCGAGTTAGAACCCGCCTAGTATACCTACTAGAGAGAGTGCGTGTGTGAGGGGATAGTGCTTTCGTCCGCTATCGGGTTGGTGCGCTATCGGGATTGTGCGCTATCGGGATTGTGCGCGATTTACTTTGTGTGCTATCGAGACGTGGGCTATCGGGTTGGTGCGCTATCGGGAATTGTGTCAATATTTCGTGTGCTATCGGGTTGGTGCGCTAACGGAACCCGCTCCTCTTCAGCGAGGACTTAGTCGAGCGGTCACCTCCACCATCGGTGGAGCCCTTTTCCGGGGCGCGGGAGGAGGGACCCTCATCCGCTTCCGGACGGGGCCCCCCTCTCCTCCCCGCGGGCCCTGCTGGGGCGGGGATTTCGCCCTTCGCGGACCCCCCTTACTCCCCTCGCCATGGACGGCCCCACCTTGGGATCGCGCACCCCGACTCCCCACCTTCTCTGGCCTTCGCGGCCAGACGTCGCTGGGCGGCTCGCTCGCTCGTCACGCAAGCGGCCGCTCCCAGCGAGTGCCCGGCAGGGAGGCCGAAGTCCGTACACAGCGGACATTTCGGCACCCCCGCCGAGCAACGCTGCGACCGATGGGAGCGGTCGCCGCACCTATGGCAGCGACCGCTCCGGTCAGGCCCCTTGCAGCCCGCCGTCCCGTACCCTACCTCCAGGCACTGGAAGCATCGCATCCGGCGGGCCGGCAACGGCTCACCGTAGCCCACCCGATGCGGAGCCTCCCCTCCTCCAACACCTTGTTGGACACCGCCACGGGACAACGCAGCCACACGGAGCCCAACCGATTTGGGAGAAATGTAATTTCTCCCACAGTCAGGTCCTCTGCGCAGCAGCCCGTCAACCCCGTGACGGCGCCAGTCACCTCCTCCCGGATGATAGTCATCCAGCCCTTGAAGGCGCAATTCTGCGCGCTTCCGGGTCCAGCGGACCCCAACACCCGGCACCTTTGCTACAATTTGCCGCATCTTCACGGCAAGTTCGTCCGCCAGGCGGTGGCCCTCCCCTCGAGACAGCTGGATGAGAGTGCCATCCGCCTGGGCCCTCTTCAGGAAGATCTCAGTCCCCGTCCCCACCAGGAGCTCCATCGCGCACGGCCGCAACGTCCTCAAGGCCTCACGATGGTGGTCCCCTTCTTCGGGTCGACGGTCACAAGGACCGCCGCCGTCTTCGGCTCACGGACCACCCCGGCGGGGGCTTAGGCCTTCTTCTTCTGAGGGGGAGCCTTCTCATCAGGCTCCCCGCTAGCGCCTCAGCGACGGAGGTTCTCCTCTCCGAAGGATCCACCCTCACGGGTGAGTCCTCCACCTCCATCCGTTCCTCCTCTATCTCCACCCCAAAGGACGGAGTCCGATGGGGACGAGGCGGGGCCCCGCCCGCCCCAGAGGCCCTCAGGATCTCCCTGGCTTTGAATAACCTCACCTCTCCCTTCAAAAGCCTAACCTCCTCCTGCGATTCCTCGAACAGGCCCTTCGTGGCCTGAAGCTCGCGCCGAAGCTGGTCGAGGGCCCTCGCCTCCCCATCACCCGCCACAGTTGTTGTGGCGTGGGTGAAGAGGAGTTTGGAGGTGTTACGTCCCGGCTGGTCACCGGGAGAAAAGAAAGAATCCAATACTTTCCCCAATTATCAGTCGGTGCTTGGTTACGGATTTATACAGCGCGCGTTCTTCCGCGGTTAGGGGGTAATAGCAAAACGCGCACAATGCAGCACCGGTTCCTATACGTGAAAATCCACGAGCCTTCTGGCAAAATCTCTGCGATAGATCCGGGGAACCCGAGGAGGGCTGACACACCCGGCTTGTGCGCGTGGGAGGTAGCATTCGATAGGGCTAGTATGTTAGATTAAATGGCTAGAGCGTTGAATTAAACAATATTAATTACTATTAATCCCTTTTATTCGCGATAGTTTATTCCACGCGGGGTAATGCGTATAAAAAAAAAGGTTTCGATTCGAACTGGACTGCGGCGGTATACAAAGGGTCTCACAGGGTCATAAAAGTGAGACCTTCCGAGCGCGTGCAAACAAAGGATCTGGGGTAATAAAACTAAGACTTGAACGAACAGGAATTTTCAACGGTTTCACTTACCTTATAGAAATTTTTCGTCTCGGATTAATTTTCCACGTGGTTTGTCGTCTCAATTAGTTGGCCTCGCGTCGGTGGGTAGTGCTCGTGGCTCACCTCGTGGGTCTCCAGGAAGCGTGGAAGTTGGCCTGTGGGGCTGAACGTTGGCGTCGATCGGGATGAGTCGTTCTGGCCACTTTATTAAACACGTGGTTTTGTTTGCACTCGCGAATAACTGTTCGTATTCTTTATCGTAGTGGTTTGGATCTACGATATTGATATAATCGGTGGACGCGGCGTAGTGATATCTCGCTATCATCCGACGGAGTTGATTTTTCCTACCAGCACGGCGTGTTTTAGGCATTGTAGAAAATTAAAGTCATATTCGGATTTTCTGTAGGGGGCGAGCGGTTTACCCTCTCTGAGCCGCCACTTCAAATCAGAAATAATTAATCGTGCTTCGGATTTTCTGTAGACGACGAGCGGCTTGTCCTCTCTGTGTCGTCACTTCAAATCAGAAATGATTAATTATGCTTCGTATTTTCTGTAGGCGACGAGCGGCTTGTCCTCTCTGAGTCGTCACTTCAAATACGAAGGGAGCGTCCAGTTTGACCACGTTCGGATTGACCACAGCCAATTATATCGACCTATGCCTAGGGTAACCAGCAACTATTAACCAATCAGAGAGTCCTATTTTGAATTGGCCAATTGGCGAATGTGGTCAATCCGGTATCACTCAAATACGAAGTCCCGATTTAGTTATTATAATTTATTAGCACTTGCCTGGTTAAGAATATCTGTTTATTAACGTCGCGTCGCGTGGGATGTGGATTTATTGAATTAGGATTCTTTTGAATAATCACAAGATTTAGCACACACTAGTATATATTTCTAAATTAATACACACAATGTAATATATTTAAACTAACACTTAGATTCGAGAATGAATTTATAAATGAACAAAGTTTAAAATTAGAATTAGAATTAGAGTTAGAATTATGATTTGAAATTAGGGTTAGAATTAGAGTTAAGATTATGATTTGGAATTAGAGTTAGAATTAGAGTTAAGATTATGATTTGGAATTAGAGTTAGAATTAGAGTCCAGCTTAGGACTTGTCGGTTCGGTGTTGCGAGTTAGACTGACTGAGTCTGGGCCTGCTATGAGGTCCCTCGATTTTTGGCGGCTCGGCCGCTACGGCGGTCGAGAGTGGAGAGCTTGGAGAGAAAGGGGCCCTAGCTAAGCACCATCTCTGGGCGCTTGGCGAAGGCTTAAGTCTTGTGGAGTTTACCGCGAGTAATAACCAGATTTACTAGTTTTAAAATATTTATATTTAGAGAACAAATTTATACGTCTTTACAGGACTATGTATCAAGAAGGAATGAATAAAAGAATTATGTTTACAAAATGACAAACGTTGATAAGAGTAAATCAATAAATCAATAAAAGAGTATGAATATATAACAAAATAGAAAGTGTGAATCTTCAAGTTGGTAAGTGTGAATCTTTAAGTTGGTAAGTAAGTAATCTTCATTAACGATGAGCGCCACAGTACTCCCCCTCGAGCGACGTCTTACAACGTTGCGAATTGAACTCTTTTCTTAGTTCGTGAATAAGTCCTAAGGGGCGCAGAAGTTGTGGGCACAGTAGTTGAAGGCACAATATTTGCAGATACGGTAGTTGCAGGGGTGGTGAGTGCCGACAAAGAAGAGGAAGATGTTTGCACAGTAGAGGAAACGGTTGAATCAGCGATAATTTCTTTAGGTAAGAATGCTGGTTTAAGACGCTCTGTTGAAACATTTACAATTTTACCTGAAATATCGACGGCAAAAAGATAATCATTAATTCTGTTAACAATAGGAAAAGGGCCAGAATAAGGAGGTTGAAGAGGCTTCCGGACGGAATCGTCACGAATCCAGACATGTGAGCAATCATACAAATTCTTATGGAAGAAGGGTGATTTTTGTGATGATGTGCAGTTGGTTGAGATTTAATGTTTCTCATAAAAATCCTGTGTTTTTCCAGAAAAACTTCTGGGCCTTGTGGAAGATCTTCTTCAATAAAGAATTCTCCAGGAATTCGGAGGGTTGATCCGTAGAGCATCTCAGCTGGAGAAGCGTGTAAATTCTCTTTAAGACAGGTTCGTAGACCTAATAACACGGTGGGAAGAACTTCTATACAGTTTTCTTTAGAATGACAGATAAGAGAGTTCTTGAGTGTACGATGCCATCTTTCCAAAATTCCATTTGCAGCTGGATGATAAGCGGAAGTCCTAATTCGCTTGCAACCTATAAGGTTGGTGAGAGCTTTGAAGACTGCTGCTTCAAATTGAGGACCTTGATCCGTGGTGATTGTATGCGGAGAACCAAATCTTGCTATCCAATGAGTATAGAAGGCCGTTGCGACAGTATCAGCAGAAATTTCAATTAGAGGTATTGCTTCAGGCCACCTTGAAAACCTGTCAATCATAGTCAAAAGATATCGATATTTTTGACAAATAGGAAGGGGTCCAACTAAATCCAGATGAACATGCTGAAAGCGTTGATCAGGTATGGCAATTTTTTGAGGAATATTCTTTGTATGTTTACCAATCTTGGATCGTTGACAAGATAAACAAGTTCGAGACCATTCTTTAATGTCCTTTTTCATAGTAGGCCATATAAATTTTTGTTGTATTAATTTACAGGTTGCTCAACCACTAGGGTGTGCTAGACCATGAACAACATCGAAAATTTTTCTTCGTAGAAGTAGTGGTACATAAGGACGAATATTAACTGTAGAGCAATCACAGTAAATTGGGGCAGTCGAACCTGTAAGTGTCAATTTTTGTAATTTGAGAGAAGAATTTGCAAGCAATGATTCTAATTCTTCATCGTCTTTTTGAAATTTAGCCAGATCGTCTAATGAAACAATAACTGGCATAGAAATAGATTCAATTCTTGAAAACGCGTCGACGACAACATTTTCTTTACCTGAAATAAATTCAATGTCAGTAGAAAATTGTGCAATGAAATCAAGCTGGCGGATTTGTCTAGGAGAAGCTTTATCCAACTTCTGTCTAAACGCATAAATCAATGGTTTATGATCGGTACGAATAAGTAACCGACGTCCTTCCAAGATATAACGAAAATGTTTAATGGCTAAATAAATACCGAGCAATTCACGATCGTAAGTGCTATAATTCTTCTGAGTGTTGTCTAATTTTCTTGAGAAAAATGCTATTGGTCTGTTAACTTCATCTATAACTTGTTCCAGGGAAGCACCTACTGCAATATCAGAAGCATCACTAGTTAAAATAAGAGGAACTGTTGAAGCAGGATGCGATAAAATAGTGGCATTCAGAAGCTCATCTTTGCATTTCTTAAAAGCAGCTTCAGCTTCCGGAGTCCAGGTAACTAATCTTTTGTCTTTACGCTTGCTGTCTTTTAAATAATCAGTAAGAACAGCTTGATGCGATGCGGCATTCTTTAAGCTTCTGCGGTAGAAATTAATTATCCCTAAAAATCTTCTCAAATCATGTATCGTTTGGGGTTTTTGTAATTAATAATTGCTTGAACTTTGTCTGTTAAAGGTTTAATTCCTTGTTTGG
The DNA here is from genome assembly GCA_023638675.1 of Camponotus pennsylvanicus. Classification (NCBI taxonomy): domain Eukaryota; kingdom Metazoa; phylum Arthropoda; class Insecta; order Hymenoptera; family Formicidae; genus Camponotus; species Camponotus pennsylvanicus. The sequence continues at coordinate 7,851 of JALHBL010000127.1, forward strand.
AAACCAAGAATCCAACAAAAGGAACTTCTTCAAGGCCAAAAAGACATTTGGAAAGATTAATGGTTAATCCAAATTGTTTCAAGCGAGAGAAAATAATCCGAAGATGTTGTATATGTTCCTTGTCATCGGAGGAAGCAATAAGTATGTCATCGAGATAACAGAAACAAAAGTCAAGTCCAGAAAGAATGGTGTTCATCAGACGCTGAAAAGTCTGAGCTGCATTCCTTAAACCAAAGGGCATAACAAGAAATTCGAATAAGCCAAAAGGAGTAGTTACAGCCGTCTTGGGAATATCTACTTCAGCAACAGGTACTTGATAATATGCCTTGACTAAATCAATTTTGGTAAATATATTTTTGTTGTACAGGCCCGCAGTAAAATCTTGGATGTGAGGGAGTGGATATCTATCTGCAATGGTGGCAGCATTGAGGGCTCTGTAATCTCCACAAAGTCTCCATGAATTTGAGCTACCTTTAGGAACCATATGAAGTGGAGCCGCCCAATTACTACTTGAAGGACGACAAATTCCTAGTTCAACCATGGACTTAAATTCGTCACGAGCAAATTTCAATTTCTCTGGAGATAATCTTCGTGGAGTTGAGGCAATCGGAGGACCTTTAGTTACAATGTGGTGTTCTACATGATGTAACTTGTCTGCAGAAATTGGAGAAAATCGAGTCAGCTCTGGAAACTGTCAAAATCCTGTGAAATGGTGAGTTGGAAGAAGTGGTGCAGATAGAGAAATGTTGTATTCTAGATAGCTTCCCTTTATTAGTTAAACCGGTGACACTATCTAAAATTCGCTTGTTCTTTATATCGACAAGTAAGCCATAATGACTTAAAAAGTCTGCACCGATGATAGGACGCTGAATATCAGCTATGCAAAATTTCCACTTGAGTTCCCTGCGTAAGCCAAAATTTAAAATATATGTTTTTGATCCGTATGTATTAATGGTTGTTCCATTAGCAGCGTAGAGCTTCAGCGATGCAGGTTTAACACAGCGAACCAGTCTTCTAGGAATCAGAGATATGTCTGCACCTGTATCTACAAGGAAATTGAGAGCGGAAGATCTATCCGTGACAATGAGACGATTGTTGGGTGAACCGTTGTCAGCCGTCTCAATACACAACGGTAAATTTAGTTTTCTGATTTCTCAGTAAGAGTTTTGGACATAGAACAAGGTATGGTACATTTTTTAGCCTTATCACCAAACTTCTTATGATAAAAGCAAATTTGATCTTTATCTTGGTTTTTATTTCTATTATTACCCCTCGAAGATGATCTATATCTTTTTTGAGATCTACTTCGGAATCTCGATCTATCACGTTTATGTCTAATCTCTAAAGCCACAATTCTTCTTTCAAGATCATCAAAATTCGGAGAAGTTGACGCTACAGGAGAAGCTATTGTAGCCACTTGGAGTCCGGAATCGCGATCTATTATCTTATCCGCTAATTCAGCCAATTTAACTAACGGAGATCCTTCAACAACAGCTAGAGTAGCTTGAATTCGGGTAGGTAAACGTTGCAGCCAAATCGAGTGTAAAACATTTTCCGAAATTGATCCTCCTGATAATTGTTTTAATTCTCGAAGCAATTCTGACGGTTTTTTGTCATTCAATTCAATTCCCGCTAATAACTGTCGTAACCTTTTTTCTTCGGAATCGGTGAAGCGATTAATTAATAAATTTTTTAAGTGCAAATATTTATCTTTTTCAGGTGGATTTTCTAAAATCTCCGAAACGGCAACAAGAGCTTGTTCGTCTAAATGTCTAATTACGGTATTATATTTAATATCTTCTGACCGTATCCGGAAAACAAGAAACTCGCTTTCCAATTGAACGAACCAAAGTTTCGGCTGTTTATGCCAAAAATTAGGTAATTTCAAAAGTCTGAACTCATTTGAGTTAATCTCTTTTTCTCTCGATTCACCTTGTTGTGAAAAAGCATCGATAGGAAAATTTAATGTCCTTGTACTTGCGGGCTGTTGTTCGAAGTTTTCAAAGGGGACGGTCTCTGATGCAGGAGTAGCAGTTGGAGATCTCTCGATAGGCATGATGAAATTTTGAAGAGAAGTTGAATCAAAGTCCTGAAGTCCGAATAAATCTCAGGAATCAGAAGAATTAGCCGCTGCGAGAGAAGTCTTCTCTTGGAACGGAATCAAAACAGCACCAAGGAATTGCGATAACTCCAGCATTCGAATTTTCCGCACAATTATATTTGAATCGTCAGATCACGTCGGGGTCACCAGTTGTGGAGTTTACCGCGAGTAATAACCAGATTTACTAGTTTTAAAATATTTATATTTAGAGAACAAATTTATACGTCTTTACAGGACTATGTATCAAGAAGGAATGAATAAAAAAATTATGTTTACAAAATGACAAACGTTGATAAGAGTAAATCAATAAATCAATAAAAGAGTATGAATATATAACAAAATAGAAAGTGTGAATCTTCAAGTTGGTAAGTGTGAATCTTTAAGTTGGTAAGTAAGTAATCTTCATTAACGATGAGCGCCACAGTCTAACGCAGTGGAGCGCCATCTCTCGGCGTTAGTCGGTAGCTTAGGTCTAATACATGAAGCGCCATCTCTTGGCCGCTGGTGGAAGTTCGGTGTCACGGCGTGCCTTGGCGCGCTTTTCGAATGCGCTAAGAGGAACTTAGTTAATTATATAGAGGAACGCTGAGTCGCGGAAAATTTAGGCGCGGGACGTGACACCTCCCCCCTTAGATGAAAATGTTGGACGATGTTCCAACTTTTTCTGTGTATGAGCTAAAGTAATGTAAATTGTTTCGCACGCTTTTAAATTCTAGGTATAATATGCTTAGAACTAATTTATGCGCATTACATTTCTTCGTTCAAAAGTTTTCGAAGTTCTCGGTAGTCGCGCACTTCACTTATTGGGGGCTCTGTGGGGGTAGATCGAGTATCTTCGGTTATTGGGAGGGCTTTAGGGGGCTGATTTTCTGGCGTCGAAGGAAGTTTGGAGGATCGCTGATTCTCGTCGTCCGTTCATCGGCTTGGTGATCCTATGTACAGGAGCAGGTTCGTCATTGAAGTCCATACCGCTCCCAGCAGATGTAGGCTCCATCCATACATCGAATGCAATGCGTATCCGTGGATAATGGTATCCACGATTAACTTTATTAATCGGATTATTATAAAAATTCCGATCACACCTGCGCTGGCCGATCCGAATGTGATAAATCCCGTCCACAATCTCTGTCCTGCGTTCTCCGCGATCTAGTCCAGGGATTTTTCGTCCAGCAGGTTCAGCATAGATATACTTACTACCGGTATTTCTCGTTCCATAGCCCCTCTTGCTATTGTATTTAGCATTGAAGGTTTTTCCATAGGGAACATTATGTGGTCACGGAGTCTATCTAGGTCTTCGTCCGTATAGATGCCGCTGGTGGCGAGAGAGGAGGGGCTCACGTATTTCCAGGTGGGTTTCGTGAGCGGTTGAATAGTCGAAGGTGACATTGATTTTTGTGGACGTGGCATCAGTCGATACCAGTTGTCGTGTATCTTGTACTGGGAGTTCATTGCAGTCCCTTGGCGTTCCCTTTTTAGTGAGTATTCTCGTTCTCGGTAGCATGAAGAGTGACTGGTTTTTATATGTCACTGGAATCTCGCTGTAGCAAGCGTCCGTCGAGCGTATCCGACATTCTACGGGTATGCACTTGATTAGATGTAATGCTTCTCCTGCTATGATTGCGGTATATCCGGGTTCCTTCATGATTCGATGCGCCATTTCATCCGGGGCGAAGCTGACAAGAGAGAGTGCGTTTTGTAATATCTCTTTTTCTAGGGCGCATTTTTGCTCCATTATGATACGGTAGAGTTGTGTCAGCTGAGTTTTAATATGCTTTTCTACATAAATAAATTTGGAGTTGACATACGCGAAAATATCCAAATTGTTGACGGATATTTTCGTGCGAATCTTGAACGTTTTCCCTCTCTCGGTTTCTAGTATGAACAACTTTGGGTGTTCCGTCGACATGAGTTGATAGCCACACAGGGTTGTCTCGGTTGTTTTGGTAAGAGCGAACGTCGTTTCTTTCGTCGTTACCGTATAGACTGTTGGTGTGGCATGGTTTCCTTGTGCTGTGAGCTTGTCGGCCGGGCCCTCACACAGTACATCGTACTGATCGAAGTGGCAGTTGTCCCTCGGCGTGACAGTCCAGTAGGTCTCTGATCCGTTGTTGTCCATGCATTTCCCTGGGGGTGCTTTGCAATGTACTCCGGATGGGAGTATTAATTCGTTTGCGTTTTTATCGATGATGGCTTCGAAGTTTCGGAGAGTCACCTTTATAATCGCCTGGACAATGGCGCTTTCCCAGGTTCCGTAGGCGTCGCCGTACTGTGTTCCGCTGCAGCTCCCGTCCATGCTAGTGGTGCCGGCGAGGGTGACGCTGCGCACATCCGTGCTATTCCTTTTGAATGATTGAAGGATGCTTCTTTGGCCCGTTCCTATGTCGATAGTCCCGGTGTTCTGTAGTTTCTTGCAGATGGAGTCGGTGAGTTCGATAGTATACTGGCGGCGACCTTCTCGGACAATTGAGATGTGTGAATGCATTCCGCAGTAGTATACGTGCGATCGACTTCGACTTTGCACTGTATCACCTGAGTATGGTCATAGGTTGACAGCTGTAGCAATTACACGTAGGTGGCTTCTTTTCGGGGTTCTATGTTGTCGACTGCGCATTCGCCAATGTCTAAGGACGATAACGTGGTGATATTTAATCCTTGTCCTCCACAGTCATACCCTATTAGGCTATGTGATGCGGTGGATAGCGACAAGATTAAGGCAGCGACGTATGATAAGGTTTCCATGGTGACGGGTACGATGTTCATGGTGCTGTGCTCGGTCGAGTTGTGGTCGGTCCTCCGTCCGACGTCCTTTGATATAGAGTTCCAGGTGTGGGGGAGTCTTCGTGGTGGGGGGCGCGATGTGGGGAGTGCTTAAGTTTATCCGCATGTACTACGCGGGTCTTAGTGGCGCTGATCGCTAGTTTTACATTATGGTTCTTGAGAGTTTCTAATATTCTATAGGGGCCTACGTATTGATCCCCTAGTTTTCCTTTCGTGGGTTCCTTGAGGAGATATACATTATCGCCTACCTTAAAATTACGTGTTCTAGCTTTACGATCGTAGTATTTCTTAGATTTTTCTTTAGCACTAATTAGATTTTCGCGCGCCGTAGTTTGCGCGTCCTTAATTTTATTAAAGAGCGTCGTAAGGTACTCCGTGTAGCTCTCGTTTGTAAAGCCTACTATCGCGGGATCGCTTGTAGGAACTCGCGCGGATTTGCCGAACACGAGTTCGTATACGTGCGGCATATACTGAGTACTCTCGTGGACGCTAATGTTGTACGAGGGATGCTAATCTTAAGCATTTATCCCATTCGCTGTTTTTATTTACAAATTGTTTTAGATATTCCCACAAGACTTGGTGTGATCTCTCGACTGATCCATTGGCTTGTGTTCTATACGCAGTGGTTTTATAATGTTTGATCTTAAATTTACGCGCGATGTTCCGCATGAGGCTATTTAAGAAATGGGATCCTTGATCGGTCAGGATCGCCTTGGGGGCTTCAAAAGTGCATACGAGTTCGTTAGTAAATGCGTCGGCAACTTCTATGGCTCCGGCATGTTGAAGCGGTATCGCAAATGAATATTTAGTTCGGAGGTCCTGTATAGTGAATATATACGAGTTGCCGGACTGCATCACTGGCAGAGGTCCCATGATATCCATGGAGACTTTGTCGAAGGCGGAGTCAGGGGTATCTGTAAGCACCAGGGGTTGTCGAGTTTTTATTCTTACCAATTTCTTTAATTGGCAGGCACGGCAATTTTTTATGTAGGATTGGATATTTGCCTTCATGCCTGTCCAGTGATATCTTTTCTTTATACGGTTATATGTCTTGGTGACTCCCTTGTGTCCGCCAACGGCAGAGCAGTGGTTCTCCGAAATGAATTGTCTGCTCTCTTCCGGCGATATCGTTATATCGTTAGTACATACAAAAATCTTAATCCTAGTTTCGCTTAGAATTAGCGCAATTAACATATACAGTTTTCCAAAGTACGTTATCGATGTTACTCTTGGCTATGGAGATCGATGGTAGGTTGAGTTCGATGATGACGTTTAATAAGGAATGAAGAGCTTCTTTAATAATTTCTTTTTCTGTTACTTCCGACGCCCGTTCTTTTATGATTAATGATATGATGTGTCGCAAGCCATTTCGGCCGACCCGAGCTCTGCCCAATGTTGCGTCTCTAATCAATGGGTGCTTCCCAATTGTTTAACACATATGTGCACAAATTTGCACAGGAAAGGACAAAGTGTAGCGATGTGCACGATTCAATTGGAACAAAATGTGTACCATAGTATCTATACTGTGTTCATGCCTTGGTATTTTTTAGTCTATGGTGGAGAGTGATAGAAACTGTTTTTAATAACAATAACACATGCATGTTACGTCAATATGTAGAAATGGAAGACAAAAAATAAATATTACTTTATTCATTAAATATATTTAAATTCTATTTGGTCCATATTCTGAGTCTTCTTTTATCGAATAAAAGTATTTCTAAAAGTGATTTGTTGCCAATCAAAGGGTTTAAGCCACTTTTAGAAGCACTTTTATCGATAAAAGAAAACTCGGAACATGGGCCTTTAACAAAAATTCATTATACTAGTAGATAATTTGAATTACTTATTACCTTAATGATACTTTTAATATTAATAATTAGGAATTTGGCTTAAATAAATAAATAAATAATTTATTTAGAGTTTTAATATTTTCGCAATCCGTTACATTTTTTTGTTAAATAAAAGAAAATATTAAAAATAAATCTACTACTTGTTGGAATTCCGTAAAGCGTATATATGCATATTTACAGTTGTGTCACGTATGCTATATGCGCCCATATGCACTTTACGGAAATCGGTCAATGCCTGTAATTTGTAACTATTATTTGTCACTAGAAAACACAAGCTTACACATCCGACTAGTAGCCCTCGAGCTGAGTAGGCATGTGTAATGTTGTGTCAACAATTATGACAATTGGAACGCTCTTTGTGTCACTGTGTGCACGAAAGTGTCTAGGGATATTGTAATTGGAAAGCACCCAATGGCAATGAATTTGTATCGGCGAGCAGACGGGCCCCTTGGTCGATCGGAATGCCTTGCTTTGTAGTAAAAATAACGAGTCGAATAATTATCGCGTCGCGTAGTAAGGTTGTCGGGTACTGTTATTATATTAGGTTCTACCGGATTTCGCATGGAGATAGGTTCATTCGGATTATCGAATATTCTGTCGTCGTCATCGGACTCCGTGCTACTTTCGTCCTCTGTTTCGCTTCCGGAGTTAGCTTCATTTTCGCTGCTTGCGTAATCCTCAATCTCGCTTATCTGATCGCCACGCGGGTCTTGAGGCGTTTTTTCTGTTTTTCGGCGTGTTTGTTTTATTAGTGGTGTTTTGTTTTGGCACGGGAGAAAATATAGATTCGTCCGAATCGGATGGTGCGGGGTCGTTTTCAAGGACTAGGATTTGGGAGGTTTTTGTTGTGCATGCGGGGATTGGGTTTCGCGAATGCGTCTGCGTTCACGTTAGTTTTTCCCGCTTTATAGATTACTTCATATTCGTACTCGGCTAACTTTAAACGCCAGCGGACTAGCCGGGAAGTAGGATCTTTTACCGAGTGTAACCATACGAGTGGTTTATGATCTGTTACAAGTACGAATTTTCGACCGTATAAGTAGGGCCGGAAGTGATTTACACAATATACAATGGCAAGGAGTTCCTTTTCTATTGTGGAGTAATTTTTCTCCGCGTTGTTGAGTGAACGCGATGCATAGGCTATAGGTAAATGCTTCCCGACGGTTCCTTGGCTCAGTATGCCGCCTACAGCATGTCCTGAGGCATCCGTCGTGAGTATGAATGGTCTAGTAAAGTCGGGATGTTGTAGGACTGGTTGTGTGCATAGGGAGTCTCTTAGGGTTGTGAACGATCGTTCCTGGTCTTCTTTCCAGGCGAATTCTTTATTTTTTTTTCAATAGTTCCGTGAGGGGATGCGCTATCTTGGAGAAGCGGGATGAAGCGACGATAATATCCTGCGAGCCCTAGGAATTGTTTGATATTTTTCGCGTGCTTTGGTCGGGGGAATTCTTTGACGGCGCGGATTTTTTCGGAGTCCGGTTTTACTCCTTTGTCGCTAATAACGTGTCCCAGATATCCGACCTCTTTTCTCAGGAACTCACATTTGTCGGGATAAATCGTTTTGACATGCCGGATATACGCAGCGAAAAAACCACGGGTAAACCGCTTACCGAAGCGGAGATCGAAACAATCCAGATCAAACTTAATAGAAAAGACGAAAGATTAAAAGAAGAAGCAGCGCTTCTGAAAGAACAGCGCGTGGAATACGTGGAGAAGAGGGTGCGGGATTTTGATAAATATCGCGAACAGATGGAAAAAAATATGGAAACACGCAAATCAGATACCGCGGGCAATGACGTGCCGCGAATTGCGAGGGAAGATATACTGCACGAGCTAGAACAAATGCGCCGGGAACTTGAGCGGCTGCGCAGGAAAATCAACGATTCAACACCGCGACATTCCGGACAAGGTTTTCTCATACGCGATTCCCAGGAATATCAGTACGATCTCTCTCTCGGACCAACACAACTCCCCAAGGTTTCTTTCCGCGAAGCCACAGATTCGGTCTCTAGTTTCGACGGTTATAATATTCCCCTATCACAATTCAATAAAGCCTGTCGGCGAGCCAAGGAAATCATTCCCCCCCTCGGCAGAGCGAAATCTCACGAAACTACTAATTAACAAATTACGTAGACGCGCCTATAGCGCCGTAGAAGATGAATCCTGCGATAATATGACCCAATTAATTGATTTTTGACCACCGCCTTCGGGTCTAAGAAGACAATAGACCAACACCGCGGAGAACTTAGTATGATCTATCTGAGACCACAAGAGCACATGTTGGATTATATTAGTCGAGTGAAAGAACTCCGCGCCGCGATCCTGGACGCTGAGCGTCGCGAAATCGGAACCGTATCACCCACAACTGAAGCCGAAATTAATAATTTGTTGACGGGACGATCTTTTTGCAAAGAACTACCGTTAGAATACCGCTTGCAAATGGGAGAAAATCTTTATTACAAACCTTTCGAAGCTTTCTCAGCCGCTAAGATAATTGCAAAGGAACAAGAACTAGATAAAAACCGATTCGGTACACGCGATCGATTAGACTATGAAAACAGAAATACAAATTACGCCAGGAGACAACCCCTCACACTCCCACGGGAGCGATACAATGACCTCAGACAGAATCGCGCAACCCCAGCAACGAGTTCCCGAATGGACCACCCCCGCGTAGACCACTCGCCGTACGGACCTTCACGTTTCGACCGCCCACAAGGCAGCTATCCACGCGCGGAATTTTCACGCACCGCACCTCAATATTCGGAACGCCTACGGGACGAATATCCGCGCGCTAACCCCCTCGCTAGTATTTAATAATAATCATTCCGCTAATACGCCTCGCGACCCTCCCCTGAGAACAACAAGTCGCCCGGATATAGGCCAAGAAATAAAACAATGCAGGTACTGTAAAAACTTCGGGCATGAAATTAGCGAATGTCGAAAACGCGCATATAATAACGCTCGACAGCAAAACCAGGGAAACCCGGAGGGCCCTGCGAGACAGACGGGCGAAGCTCGCCAAGGGTCCCCGATGCGCGAAACACGCCCGGTAAACCCAATAGACGCGATTCCCGCCGAGAATTCCGAATAGCGACACTAAACCCGCAGAATTTCCCAGAACACTTAAATCCCGAAGAACATAGCCACGTGTCACGACTTAGACAGAAGAGTCAGATTGCACAGATCGAGCTCACGTCAAGATGATCAAACAGATGACCTTCCGCTATAAAAGCGAAAGGTCAGTTATAATTAATTTATCAATAAAAAACGAGCTAATGGTGGGATTCGAGAAAATCCGACACGATGGAGACTCGCTCGAAGAAGGCAAACTGCACCCTCTGACGACTCTACCTTGAACGAACAAGAATTAAAAGCCATACAATATAAGTTGAAATCAAAAGAAGATGCATTGGCTCGACAGGCCAAAGAATTAGAAGAAGCCCGCCAAAAACACGAAGAAAACGTACGAGCCTTCGACGAGTTTTCACAACTGACGGAAAAAGAATTGGAAGAACAGAAGCGCCGAATAGAGCGAGATAGTGACATTCAACTACTAGGATCAGGAGTGATCGGGGAAATCGAACAACTACGCGAAGAGATAAATAAAATCAATAGTACTGCGCGCCGTGCTAGCAGAGGCTACGCCTCTAGTAGACCCGCGACTAACGAACTTCCCGATACCATCCCCAAGGTAACATTTCGCGAAGCCACCGAATCCGTCCCGCATTTCGACGGATATAACATCTCTTTAAACCAATTCACTCGTGCATGCAGACGCGCACGCGAAATAGTACCCCCCTCCTCTGAGCGTAACCTAACTACTTATAAATAAATTGCGCGGAAGAGCGTATTCTGCCGTAGAGGATGAACCTTGCGAGAGCGTCACACAATTAATTCTAATACGATTCTAAAAGTGGCGTTCGTTTGGAAGGTAAGTAGTATTTCCGTAAGATTGCACGTGTGTATTTTTTAAAATAGATTATTTATTTAAATAGATTATTTATTATTTAGTTCTAGGATGAAGTGAAAATTAAAGGATTTATGAATATACTTTATGAATATATGACTACTTGCGAATTACGAACGCGGCGCGGCTAACAGTTCATGAAATTACTTTATATAGCTAGATCACTTATTAAAGGTGATGGTGTTTTAAATGATGATATAATTAATAAATATGAAAATGAGTATAGAATAAAAAAGATCCAAATAGACATCTGTGATAAGGTGAATAAAGAACTTGATAAATCGCACAGTAATGAAGTAAGAGTTGTTCCGTCGGGGTTTAGACAGATTTACCAGCTATCTTTAGATGATGATTTGATTAGATTCGATAGATATTACTGCCCCATCAATGAACCACGTGGCGAATAATCCCGGAGGAAATATAGAAGTCATCTTGAAAGTAAGTAGACGCTTGGAAAATCCTGTTCGCACGAGTTCTAACTTTATTGCCAGGCCCTTTTGTGTTTTTGTACACGTATAAGATTTCACTTTTACGACTCTACCCGACCCTTAGGCGCCTCGCCACATTCCTACGCGTCGCGAAGATCCTTTCGGATTAAATCGCTATCTTACTTCGCGAATTATACTCAATTCTGAACGCTTAAATTAATAATAATCAATATTTGCATTAATAAATAGCCACGGGCTTTCCCTTACGTCGTATTTCATTAATTCGCGCTTGGATTTAATTCAGAAACCGGAGATTTAATCCAACGAGTCAACCCTTTAATTCGATGACCCATTGACCCAGATTCTCGAATCCCTTTAATTCGACGACATACTGACCCATTGACCCAGATTCTCGAATTCCTTTAATTCGATGACCTACTGACCCATTGACTCAGATTTCCGAAACCCTTTAATTCGTAAAGGAGAAAATGGAAATAGGTCTTCAACTTATGGAAAAGGGAAATCAATATAGATTAGATTATAAAGGACAAAGCATTACTTTTGAGACAAGTGGTAAAATGAAAGTTGTAATATATTTTCCTAAATCAGATGATAATATAGATGAAGGGAAATATTCATATCCGAGAGCTGCGGTTCATACAGCACGTGAACTAAGTAAATCTATGAAAGAGTATAAAATGATATCAGCTTTAGGTTTGAGCATAGGTTGGGGAGGAATGATAAATGAAGCAAATTTAAATATGTTCTTTAATAAAATGAATTTCAACGATGAAGTTCTTCCAGGAATTTCAAAGATAAAAGAAGATCCAAATATAATGTATTTAGTTACAATACCAAGAGTAAGACCTCACAAATACCTAAATTTGACAACAGCAGAAGCTTTGATTTTTATTATGTTTAACACTATAAATGATCTTATTATAAATATAAATGCAAGAAGAAGCAATCCAGATGCTCCGTTAAGAAGAAATTTTACAGCTGATACAATTTCTAAATTGGATAATATAAACATTAGATTTATTGATTTAAATTCATACAGAAAACAATTTGGATATGTTGCAAACCCGTCCATCGCCGACACGGAATATTACCGCGACCCCGAATACGAGCAACTATTCGCGAGTGCATCAAGAACCACGTGTAAGATAGCGTGGCCAGAGCACCTCATCCCGATTGACGTTGACATCCAGCCATATCGACCTACCTCCACGCTCCCGGGAGATCCGCGAGGAACACCGCAGTCGCCGCCGTCTATCACGCCCGATCAATCGCACCAGGCGCCCCATCAATGAACCACGTGGCGAATAATCCCGGAGGAAATATAGAAGCCATCTTGAAAGTAAGTAGACGCTTGGAAAATCCTGTTCGCACGAGTTCTAACTTTATTGCCAGGCCCTTTTGTGTTTTTGTACACGTATAAGATTTCACTTTTACGACTCTACCCGACCCTTAGGCGCCTCGCCACATTCCTACGCGTCGCGAAGATCCTTTCGGATTAAATCGTTATCTTACTTCGCGAAATATACTCAATTCTGAACGCTTAAATTAATAATAATCAATATTTGCATTAATAAATAGCCACGGGCTTTCCCTTACGTCGTATTTAATTAATTCGCGCTTGGATTTAATTCAGAAACCGGAGATTTAATCCAACGAGTCAACCCTTTAATTCGATGACCTATTGACCCAGATTCTCGAATCCCTTTAATTCGACGACCTACTGACCCATTGACCCAGATTCTCGAATTCCTTTAATTCGATGACCTACTGATCCATTGACTCAGATTTCCGAATCCCTTTAATTCGTAAAGGAGAAAATGGAAATAGGTCTTCAACTTATGGAAGAGGGAAATCAATATAGATTAGATTATAAAGGACAAAGCATTACTTTTGAGACAAGTGGTAAAATGAAAGTTGTAATATATTTTCCTAAATCAGATGATAATATAGATGAAGGGAAATATTCATATCCGAGAGCTGCGGTTCATACAGCACGTGAACTAAGTAAATCTATGAAAGAGTATAAAATGATATCAGCTTTAGGTTTGAGCATAGGTTGGGGAGGAATGATAAATGAAGCAAATTTAAATATGTTCTTTAATAAAATGAATTTCAACGATGGATCTGCCAGGAATTTCAAAGATAAAAGAAGATCCAAATATAATGTATTTAGTTACAATACCAAGAGTAAGACCTCACAAATACCTAAATTTGACAACAGCAGAAGCTTTGATTTTTATTATGTTTAACACTATAAATAATCTTATTATAAATATAAATGCAAGAAGAAGCAATCCAGATGCTCCGTTAAGAGGAAATTTTACAGCTGATACAATTTCTAAATTGGATAATATAAACATTAGATTTATTGATTTAAATTCATACAGAAAACAATTTGGATATGTTGCAAACCCGTCCATCGCCGACACGGAATATTACCGCGACCCCGAATACGAGCAACTATTCGCGAGTGCATCAAGAACCACGTGTAAGATAGCGTGGCCAGAGCACCTCATCCCGATTGACGTTGACATCCAGCCATATCGACCTACCTCCACGCTCCCGGGAGATCCGCGAGGAACACCGCAGTCGCCGCCGTCTATCACGCCCGATCAATCGCACCAGGCGCCCCATCAATGAACCACGTGGCGAATAATCCCGGAGGAAATATAGAAGCCATCTTGAAAGTAAGTAGACGCTTGGAAAATCCTGTTCGCACGAGTTCTAACTTTATTGCCAGGCCCTTTTGTGTTTTTGTACACGTATAAGATTTCACTTTTACGACTCTACCCGACCCTTAGGCGCCTCGCCACATTCCTACGCGTCGCGAAGATCCTTTCGGATTAAATCGCTATCTTACTTCGCGAATTATACTCAATTCTGAACGCTTAAATTAATAATAATCAATATTTGCATTAATAAATAGCCACGGGCTTTCCCTTACGTCGTATTTAATTAATTCGCGCTTGGATTTAATTCAGAAACCGGAGATTTAATCCAACGAGTCAACCCTTTAATTCGATGACCCATTGACCCAGATTCCCGAATCCCTTTAATTCGACGACCTACTGACCCATTGACCCAGATTCTCGAATTCCTTTAATTCGATGACCTACTGACCCATTGACTCAGATTTCCGAATCCCTTTAATTCGTAAAGGAGAAAATGGAAATAGGTCTTCAACTTATGGAAAAGGGAAATCAATATAAATTAGATTATAAAGGACAAAGCATTACTTTTGAGACAAGTGGTAAAATGAAAGTTGTAATATATTTTTCTAAATCATATGATAATATAGATGAAGGGAAATATTCATATCCGAGAGCTGCGGTTCATACATCACGTGAACTAAGTAAATCTATGAAAGAGTATAAAATGATATCAGCTTAAGTTTGAGCATAGGTTGGGGAGGAATAGTTAGCACTAGGAGAGTTCTAACTCGGGGATCTCAGGGGGGGTGAGGGGTGAGGGGATCTCCGGGGCGGAGGGGTATGACGTCACGCGGGAGGGGGGTATGACGTCATGTCCTCTCAGGGGACGGATATGACGTCACGTCTTCTCAGGGAGGTGAGGGGGTGGGTGGTGAGGGGAATGACGTCACGTTCTCTCAGGGGGCAGATATGACGTCACGTCTTCTCAGGGGTGAGGGGGGTGGGTGATGAGGGGGGTGAGAGGATCGCGGCGGATATGACGTCACATCCTCTCAGGGGTGAGGGTGATGGGTGGTGAGGGGGATCGCGGGGGAATGACGTCACGCGGGACGGAGGGGATTTCCGCGGCGCGGGGGCTGCGGGGCGGGGGAATGACGTCACGCAGGATGGAGTCTTTTTTCATTCTTCTTTATTTATTTATTTTTTATTTATTTATTTTTTATTGCTGATGTTCGGCTGCTTTGTACCCTTGCCGCGCGTGTGAGAGAGAGAACGATAAGAGTGCGAAAAGAACGCGTACGAGAGAGAACGATAGCGAGACTTATAATTAGTGCGAGAGAGAGAGCGCAAGAGAAAGGCGTATAAATAATTGCAATTTTTTTTCTTACAATTAAAAATATATATAATTTATTTAAATGTGTGTTTAATAAAATGTACACAATATAAAAGAAAAATAATAATATATAAAATAGGCCGTCGGCTATGTTGGGGAAGCCGTTTCTGAAAACAGAAGTAAATATATGCATTTCATTAGTTTAAATTATTTTAATAATTTATTTTAAGATACTTTTGATGTATTATAAATTGTGTTACTTACAATGTTATCCATGATCCATTTATTTAATTTGTGCAAATAGGGCACATGTTGCAGGCCAATATTTGATTCAAAGATTTGTTACATTCTTTGCAAGACATATTAGATAAATGTTCATAATATGTGCATCTATGTTCCCGAACAAAACCAGCTTCTAAGAATAGGAATGATAATCTATTGAAGCACTCGGTACAATATTTGGACTCATCTTTCACGTAGTAGTAGGATATACAACATATCTTCGTGTGATCCAATACCATTATTTCAGTCGTTTAAATTTTGATGTTTAGTGTGTATTAGTTCATCACTACTATCACTCTCATAATCACTGTCTGCTATGGGTTCTATTTCTATTTCCTCGTCTGATGATTCATGGAGATTATCATCTTCCATCTCTCTCCTCTCTCTCTCCTCTCTCTCTATCTCCATCCTCTCCGCCACAGCTGGATCCAATAATCGTAATCATCATCCGTATCGTCGTCGATGATAATCACGTTTTCTTCAGCCACCGTATCATCGTCGATGATAATTACGTTTTCTTCAGCCACCGTATCGTCGTCGATGATAATTACGTTTTCTTCAGCCATTGCACAAGACCACCGAAACACAGAAGAGCAACGAAAGAAATGATACTCTAGTGCAGCAGACTACCGAAACACAGAAGAGCAACGAAAGAAATGATACTCTAGTGCAGCAGACCACCGAAACACAGAAGAGCAACGAAAGAAATGATACTCTAGTGCAGCAGAGTCCTCTTCATTTGAGATATTTCGGGGTCCGACCTTTTCGAGCAATCTGTGAATCATAGCGATATAACAACACATTTTCAACCCTAGGTTCAGTTACAAAAAATTTTTTCTTTTATGCTCCCAACAATCTCTGAATATCCCTCTCTCTTTCTCTCTTTATCCCTTTTATCTCTCTCTCTTTCTGGCATCTCTATATTATTGCAAGTATACAATATTAGTCATAAACTTATATTTTGAGATATTTTGGGGTCCGACGTTTTCGAGCAATCTGTGAATCATAGCGAGATAACAACACATTTTTGAGATATTTCGGGGTCCGACGTTTTCGAGCAATCTGTGAATCATAGCGAGATAACAACACATTTTCAACCCTAGGTTCAGTTACAAAAAATTTTTTCTTTTATGCTCCCAACAATCTCTGAAAGTTTGTTGGTTGAATATAAGAAGGATCGAAGCGCATCAGATCATAGTACGTGATTTGAAAGCGCATCGACACGTCCGTATAGCAAAAGTATAGTCAAAAAGTATAGTGTTCTATCAGAAAGTGTGATAATATATATATATATATATATATATATATATATATATATATTGTGTGATTATATATAATATATATATATATATATTGTGTGATTATATATCAAATGGAAAACATCGAACGCGACCTGGTGGAGCGGTCCCGCCAAATTGCCACCTTGGGCGAATATTTTGCATGGCTACAACGATGCAACGAGTACATCGAGTCGCTGGAAGAGCAAAGTCGGCTCAAACGGCCACGATTATCAATCGGGAATCGACAATCGCTGATTGCTCGGATCGCGCGACTCGAAGGTGCAAAGACTCGATTGCAGAGACAGTTTATGCCGAGTGGTGGTAATTACAGTGGTGACAATAACGCGGGTGCCGGATATAGCACGCATCAAAATGAAATTGTGTGGCGCGAGATTGATACCGCGTTCGATAACCGTATTCTGACCGGTGTTGTGATTAACGCAAGCCATATCGAACCTCGTCAATTTCTCGAGGACGCCAAAGACATCGTGCTCGAGCAAGTGCAAGACGTTATAAGAAGACAAAACAGTGTAAAAGTGAACACTATATTCAATGGTGAATTTGTGTCGGGTGATAAGCGTGCAAATAAAAGTACCAATACGAGAAACTGTGAACTCTTTCACACATCCGATTTACACGAGTGGTACGAGCGCCGCGTTATCGAACCCACTCTAGCATCGCTGGAAGAATTTCAGGAACGCGATAGCGGGTGGGCATTGTCGCGAATATTGAATTTGACTGTAAATATAAATAAGTATAATCCTATGCGCGCGGGATGTCACATTAAATTGCCGCGAGAAATTATGATGAAGAGAGCGGTAAGAAACATAAAATCAAAAGACAATGCGTGTTTCGCGTGGGCAGTGGTCGCCGCTCTATATCCCGCAGAAAGGAATGCGGAACGGGAATCATCGTACCCGCATTACGCGACAGTGCTGAATCTCCGGGCATTGAATTTCCGATGACGTTGAACCAACTAAAAAAGTTTGAACATATAAACAATATCTCCATCAACGTGTACAGCATCGAGAAAGAGAACAGCATTGTCCCGGTACGTCTTTCGGAGCAGAAGCGAGATAAGCATGTCAACCTGTTGTACGTGGAAGACGGCAACAGCGTCGGACATTTCGCTTGGATCAAAAATTTATCCCGGCTCGTGAGCTCGCAACTGAGCAAACACAACGGTCAAAGATACGTATATCTGTGATCGGTACGTATAATTTAAATAGTTTATGTAATTATAAAATATAATGCATTGCATAAATCTTTAATTTAAATATTCTTTTACAGATGCTTGCACTATTTCGGATCGGAGGACAAGTTGCAGTCACATACGGTAGACTGCGGAAAAATAAACGACTGCGCTATCCGATTGCCGAGCGATAAGGACAAGTGGCTCAAGTTCAACAATTACAACAGGAAAGAGCGGCTTCCATTTGTGATCTATGCCGATTTGGAATGTGTGTTGACAAAGATGGAGGAGGAAGAAGAAAAGAACGCGTACCAGCACCATCGGGTATTTAGTATAGCGTATTATATGCATTGTTCGTACGACGACTCGTTATCCGCGTACCATTCTCGCCGTAGCGCCGATTGCGTTTTGTGGTTCGCCGAAGAACTTAAAAATTTAGCGTTACGTGTAAAGACTATTTTAATGACTACAAATGTCCCCATGGTAAATTTAACATCGGACGAGTGGGAAAAATTTAACAGCGCAACGCATTGTCATATATGCGACAAACCGTTTACGCAAGAAGACGATACACGCATACGCGATCATTGTCATTTGACCGGGCGATATAGGGGTCCCGCGCACTCAAATTGCAATCTAAATTACAAAGAATCATTATATATTCCGATAGTCTTTCATAATTTATCAGGTTACGACGCGCATTTCATTATCGAGGATATAGCCACAGCGTTCGAAGGGGAAATCGAATTACTTCCGATAACTAAGGAAAAATATATATCGTTTACAAAAACTGTTAAACTCGCACAAGACAATTGGAAAAATTATATAAAATTAAGTTTTATCGATTCGTACAAATTTCTTACGGCAAGTCTCGACAAATTGGCATCTTATCTAGACAAAGACAAACTCAAAATTTTAAAATCGGAATTTCAAAATTTATCTGCAGAAAATTTCAGTTTATTAACACGGAAAGGCGTCTTTCCGTACGAATACGTCGACTCTGTAGATAGGTTGCAAGATACATGTTTACCACCGCGCGAATCGTTTTACAGTTCTTTGATCGGTGAAACTATATCCGAGAGCGATTACGCGCACGCCGAGAACATCTGGACGCGATTCTCCATTCGAACGCTACTCGAGTATAGCGATTTATACCTGAAAATCGACGTCTTGTTATTAGTCGATATTTTTGAAAACTTTCGCGATAGTTGCATCAAAAGTTACGGACTCGACCCCGCGTATTATTATACTCTTCCCGGATACACGTGGGATACCATGTTAAAGCATACAAAGATTACGTTCGAATTGCTTACCGACATCGACATGGTCATGTTTATCGAACGCGGTATACGCGGTGGTCTGAGTCAGTGTTCCAACAGATACGCGCGCGCTAATAACAAGTACATGCAACAATCGTACGATCCATCGAAACCATCGTCGTACTTGATGTATTTCGATGTAAATAATTTGTACGGATGAGCAATGTGTCAACCGTTGCCCTATGCCGATTTTCGATGGGTCGACGACGTGTCGAATTTTGACGTAGCATCGATCGCGTTAGATTCGCCTACGGGTTATATCCTCGAAGTCGATCTCGAGTACCCGCAACATCTTCACGATACGCACACCGACCTTCCGTTTTGTCCGACACGCGACAAGCCGCCCGGCAAGCGGCAAGACAAACTCCTCGCAACGCTATACGATAAGAAGCGTTACGTGATACACTACCGTAACCTACAGTAATGTACGCGACACGGCCTTCGCGTTACAAAAATACATCGAATTTTACAGTTTTCACAATCTCCGTGGCTTCGCAGTTATATCGAATTAAATACACAGTTTAGAACACTCGCGAAAAATGATTTTGAAAAAAATTTATATAAACTGATGAATAACGCGGTATTTGGCAAGACGATGGAAAATGTACGTAATCGTGTCGACGTAAAATTATTAACAAAGTGGGACGGACGATACGGCGCAGAAGCAATGATAGCGAAACCAAATTTTCATAGTCGAAGTATTTTTTCCGAGAATCTGGTTGCCATAGAGTTACGCAAACTAGAAGTAAGATTTTATAAACCAATCTATGTCGGCATGTGCATACTAGACATTTCTAAAACGTGCTTGTACGAATTCCACCACGAGTACATGTCACCGCTATATCGTGATAAATGCCGGGTAATGTACACCGACACAGACAGTCTTATATACCACATTGAGTGCGAAGATGTCTATGAAAATATGAAACGTGATATCGCTAGTTTCGATACGAGCGATTATCTAATTGATAACGTGTACGGTATACCGCTCGTGAATAAAAAAGTACCGGGTTTAATGAAAGATGAAAATAACGGCGCGATAATGACCGAATTCGTCGGGCTTAGAGCAAAGATGTACGCGGTGAGAGTGGACGGGAAAAAGGATACAAAGAAGGTTAAAGGTGTCAAGAGTAACGTTGTCGCGAGAACGATAACGTTTGACGATTACACGCGGTGTTTAAACGAAGAAATTGAAATGACGCGACAGCAGTCATGTATAAGATCGAAATTGCACAGTGTATACCATTCGCGAGACGAAAATTGCTCTGAGTCCGTACGATGACAAACGGTATATCGTACCTGATTCGACTGACACGTTACCATGGGGACATTATAGGATACCTTTGTAAATAAATGTATATTTTGTTTATTATTAATTGTATATATTTTGTACATAACCATGTATATATTTTTGTATTTTTTTATATTTCATATAGTTTTATGTAATACATATCTTACACATTTATATTTCATATGTTTTTTTATATATATTTTCTCAAATATTAAATGTAAAATGTGTGTGTGTGTGTGTGTGTGTGTGTGTGTGTGAGTGTGAGATACAATATACTGTTACGTCCCCTGCGCAATTTTTCGCCTTAAAGTATACTAACCCCAAGCACAGCAGACTGTCAACTTACCGACGGCCAACAAGACGACTACTTTCTTACCGACTCAACTCTCAAATACCCCAATAGATGGCTAACCTACCACACCCCTTCCCTCAGGAACTCCCTACCACCCATACTCTCCCACTTCCGAATCCCGAAGACGAGGGACCTCAGAGTAGTCCCAAAAATAGACACTTCTATCTCGAGCATCAAGCAAGCGACTTCTCCTTCGGGAGCGCTCCTTGATCCGTACTATTTCGATTGCGTTACTACTTCCGACTACTTTACTATTTCCGACTATTTTACTATTTCCGACTGCGCCACCATTACGTTACTATTTCCAAATTGCATTGCCATCGCTTATAGTGCTTCTATATCCATTCAATTCTGACTGCGACCACTACTCCACGATACCAGCGCCCGCGCCGATAGCTCTCGTACAATTTTTACCTGTGAAACTAACATTGTAAGTAAATTAAATACATTCGAATATATTTTGAAACATAACATAAAGTGTTAAGATTGAGTACCCTTAACCCGTACGCGCCTCCTTCAATTGGCATAAATTCCGTAGTTCCATCGTAAACCTGGTTTCGATTACCCGGGGACAGTGATAATACGGTGCCTACCACGCGGCACGGTTATCACCGCTCCTCGACTCCGCCGCTTGGTGCTAACACTCTGCACATTCGGCACTCCCACCCCAGAAGGTCGAGACTCCGGTGCTACTAATTTGCACGTTGTTTCAACCATCCCTATATTCCCCCATGGTCGAACCCAGCCGTTTATTAATTTAGTTTTTTGTAGATGCCTAAAGCAAGGAGGGGCGGACACCAATTTTACGTGCGCAGCCTATACTATAAGTTCAAATACGCCCCCGTGACCGAATCTGACAGCGAATTCCTGGGGACAGAGCGCAACTTCATCGACACAGAATACGAAGCATTCTTTGATCCGCGGCTTCAACCAAACAGAGTTAAACCATTAAGGAAAGATATCCGCGTTAAATCGATTGAATATTTCCGGTGGCCATGTAAATTGGTAAATATAGGAAACAACCCGTCGCTGCCACCCCTGGATTACGTACCCGAAGACCCCCGAAGAACACGGTATCTCCAAATCCGCGCAGAAATTTTACACACAGAATACGGCGCTAGTACTCCCGAGCATTGGGGCTCCGCGGATCAGCCGATCGTATTAGATTAGCTATACACGCCGAAACCGGCGGAATCTCACGTTCCGTCGGGACACAAACCCCAGAACAAAGGAGCCGCGAGCTTCACCTTTTTGCTTGCAGCCGAGGCAAGGAGCCACGCCGACCCTTCGGACCGAGCAACCCTCTACCTGGACTTTTATTGCCCCCAACCCTTTCAGTTTTACTTTTCAACCTGTACCGAAAATCACAAACGGAGGAAATATCGTTCCCGCGTGCCTCCTACCTCTTATGTATACAGCCAAACTAAGAACAGTTAAATAAATAATCAACCTCTATTGCGAATTTTGTCGTCACACCTTTTTTTTTATTCCCCTAACTCAATGAACCGCGAGCAATCATCCGACGCGGTACATCACCGACTCACGGACATCCGTTGCACTTATATCTCCGGGTTCGCTCATAGAATTCATTTAACACCTTACTGCGCTTATTGCTTCGTGAATTCCAGCAACATTAATAAAGAACCGTACGCATATTTTAACGTCCACTTGGCCATAGCAGCAATACTTATACCGGGGTTTATTGCACCGTATGTTCAAGCAACCTTGCCAACTTCTTCCCATTCGATTGCGACCAGTGCATTGCCGCATACATTAGATTCGCCAGGGAATTACGACAACAGGGCATTAATTACTACTCGCTTCCCGACCCCGTTAAGGTTTTCGTAGGCGGCACCATCCCCCCCTAGCTTTACCGTCCGGGACTTTCCGTGAGCACCGCGCCAACGGAAACGTCGGTAACCTCCCACGCATCCACTTAGGGAACCCTGACGGTCGGTAAAGGCCGTCCTGACGGTGATAAAGGCTTCCTTCGATCCCCTTTATCAGCATCACGGCCGCCGATAACCCGCTTAACAGTCGATAACGTCGTTGCCCGCTTTGCCGTCATCAAGGGACCCGTCGTTCTGGTAGCCTAGTCGCAGGCGTATCCCCAGGGCATAGCCCCTGAAAAAGTGCGACCAGTCCGGCACAAGGCCCGAACACTCATAGGAGCCGCGGCCCAGCCGGGACGTAACAATACTACTAAAGGAAATATTAATAAAGATTTTTTGATATTTTTTTATATTTCATATATTTTTATGTAATACATATCTCATACATCTTATATTAAAAATACATGTACTATCGCAAGGAATATTGATAAGGATTTTTATGTATATTTTCATTTTTCAAATATTATATATATGTTATACACATTTATTTTTCCAGAAAATTAAAAATAAACACTGTATGAATTAAATCACATTGTCTTTATGTATCCAAGAATTGTGCGAATTGTCAAATCCCAACCATTTCACGTAAACCTCGTCACCCCTCCTACGCAGTACTTTCTCCACGAGATACACGTCCGGATAATTTGCGCGATGCAACTCGTACTCGTAGAACGCTCCAGCGATAGATTTTTTGCGATAATCCTCCAGTAGATAGCTTACGGGATTAGTATGCTGTACTTTTGCAATTTTAAACACTTCGGTTGTCCAATTTGGCGTGTAACCTTTCTCGAAAACTGTCTTGTACTTGCTAACGCGTACCGAGTCACCTACTTTGAATTTCGCCGGACCCGCGATATTTACATGGTTGTACACAGTAGCCAAGAGTCTTTCAGTGATCGCGGGAGTAACGTCGACGGGTCGCATACCGATCGTTCGATGCTTGCGCGCGTTGTAATCCGATACGAGTTGCGGCAACGCGCTGATCCACTTGTAAGATCCATTCAGCGTAAACATCTTCCACATGTCTTTTTTCAGCGTGCGATTGAATCGCTCAACGATCGATGCCTTCAATACCGAATATGTAGAATAGTGATTGATGTCATGTTTCCGCATGAGCCGTTGCACGTCAGCGTTATAAAATTCCTTCCCCATATCAGTCTGTAAGTTTTTCGGACATCTTTTGCTATCTCGAATTATCTCGGCGATAGCGTCAGCTGTCTCGCTTCCACCTTTACTCTTGAGTGGTATAGCCCACGCGTGCTTGCTCAACGCATCGATGACTGTGAGTATGTAGTGGTAACCTCTGTTGAAACGAGAGTACGGACGCATCTCGACGATGTCAGCTTGCCACAAGTCATCGTATCCCCGCACTATGACGTGTCTTCGGGGAAAATTTTTTCTCGCCGGCGCATGCAATTCGTTCACCAACTGCCGTTTCTCTAAACTATGTTGTTTCTTCGCTTCCTCGGTTATTCCTGATCGCCGATCCATCGTTGTTTCGATTCGTCGATCAAACGACGTGTGCCTCGAGGGGAGGGTCCCGTTAGCGCACGGTGCGATAGCGCACCAACCCGATAGCACACGAAAAATTGACACAATTCCCGATAGCGCACCAACCCGATAGCACACGTCCCGATAGCACACAAAGTAAATCGCGCACAATCCCGATAGCGCACCAACCCGATAGCGCACCAACCCGATAGCGCACGGATTCACTTTGCAACTTTTCACGCGAAGCGAGGGGGACGGGGTGGGTGCGGGAGGGGGGCCGAAGGCCCCCCCTTGCACCCCCCCGTGTGTGTGTGTGTGTGTGTGTGTGAGAGAGTGCGTGTGTGAGGGGATAGTGCTTTCGTGCGCTATCGGGTTGGTGTGCTATCGGGTCGGTGCGCTATCGGGATTGTGCGCGATTTACTTTGTGTGCTATCGGGACGTAGGCTATCGGGTTGGTGCGCTATCGGGAATTGTGTCAATTTTTCGTGTGCTATCGGGTTGGTGCGCTATCGCACCGTGCGCTAACGGAACCCACTCTGCCTCGAGTATCACCGTGCGTTTTGTCATTCGTTGCTAGACGTTCCGGCCCGTTCAATAGCCGTTCATAGCTGTTCGATAGCCGTTCATAGCTGTTCGATAGCCGTTCGATAGCCGTTCGATAGCCGTTCGTAGCTGTTTGTAGCTGTTCGATAACCGTTCGATAGCCGATCGATAGCCGTTTATAGCTGTTCGATAGCCGTTCCTAACCCGTTCGATAAACCTTTGCAGATGTTTAATAATTGTACAATAGCCGCTCCTAAACCGTTCACTACAGCCGCTCATTACAGATTGATAGCCGTTTCTGAATTAGTGTTAATCGCACGCCGAAGCTCGTTTATCGCAGTCTGCAAAGCTCGCACGTCCCTCTCAAACGCAGTCAGCTTCTCGTCTGATTCTTTCTGCTGATTCTTCAACGTTTTAACGCATTGTTCCACGTACAGTTTGTTGACTGCATCGGTATCAGCCTCAGGTTGCGCTATACGGCGAATCTTGCGTGACCTCGCGTCATAGTACGTAGCGACGCGACACAGAGTGTTTTGACGCAAGTAACTTCTCACCGATTTATCCCAATGATCGCTTGTTCTAATTGCTTCATTTCTCCGTTCGAATAATCCAAATTTGTTGATGGGTATTTTTTTCTCGATGCGAGTGACGTTGATCGACTGATCAGTTTTATCGAGACACCGTTTAATTTATAATAAGACCAACCGCGAAGTTCCTCTATAATCGACAGGATCTCGTTGTCGTGAGCGATGTGGCCAGCTCGGCGCGAAGCGTCGAGCAATCGTAGACGATCCACTAGCTCGTTGGGATCGTCCCAGTGCAGGTAATCGATCTTATTGTCCCTAGGGTTGAAAATGTGTTGTTATCTCGCTATGATTCACAGATTGCTCGAAAACGTCGGACCCCGAAATATCTCAAAAATGTGTTGTTATCTCGCTATGATTCACAGATTGCTCGAAAACGTCGGACCCCAAAATATCTCAAAATATAAGTTTATGACTAATATTGTATACTTGCAATAATATAGAGATGCCAGAAAGAGAGAGAGATAAAAGGGATAAAGAGAGAAAGAGAGAGGGATATTCAGAGATTGTTGGGAGCATAAAAGAAAAAATTTTTTGTAACTGAACCTAGGGTTGAAAATGTGTTGTTATATCGCTATGATTCACAGATTGCTCGAAAAGGTCGGACCCCGAAATATCTCAAATGAAGAGGACTCTGCTGCACTAGAGTATCATTTCTTTCGTTGCTCTTCTGTGTTTCGGTGGTCTGCTGCACTAGAGTATCATTTCTTTCGTTGCTCTTCTGTGTTTCGGTAGTCTGCTGCACTAGAGTATCATTTCTTTCGTTGCTCTTCTGTGTTTCGGTGGTCTTGTGCAATGGCTGAAGAAAACGTAATTATCATCGACGACGATACGGTGGCTGAAGAAAACGTAATTATCATCGACGATGATACGGTGGCTGAAGAAAACGTGATTATCATCGACGACGATACGGATGATGATTACGATTATTGGATCCAGCTGTGGCGGAGAGGATGGAGATAGAGAGAGAGGAGAGAGAGAGGAGAGAGATGGAAGATGATAATCTCCATGAATCATCAGACGAGGAAATAGAAATAGAACCCATAGCAGACAGTGATTATGAGAGTGATAGTAGTGATGAACTAATACACACTAAACATCAAAATTTAAACGACTGAAATAATGGTATTGGATCACACGAAGATATGTTGTATATCCTACTACTACGTGAAAGATGAGTCCAAATATTGTACCGAGTGCTTCAATAGATTATCATTCCTATTCTTAGAAGCTGGTTTTGTTCGGGAACATAGATGCACATATTATGAACATTTATCTAATATGTCTTGCAAAGAATGTAACAAATCTTTGAATCAAATATTGGCCTGCAACATGTGCCCTATTTGCACAAATTAAATAAATGGATCATGGATAACATTGTAAGTAACTTACAATTTATAATACATCAAAAGTATCTTAAAATAAATTATTAAAATAATTTGAACTAATGAAATGCATATATTTTCTTCCGTTTTCAGAAACGGCTTCCCCAACATAGCCGATGGCCTATTTTATATATTATTATTCTTCTTTTATATTGTATACATTTTATTAAACTCACACATTTAAATAAATTATATATATTTTTAATTGTAACAAAAAAAATTGCAATTATTTATACGCCTTTCTCTTGCGCTCTCTCTCTCTCGCACTAATTATAAGTCTCGCTATCGTTCTCTCTCGTACGCGTTCTTTTCGCACTCTTATCGTTCTCTCTCTCACACGCGCGGCAAGGGTACAAAGCAGCCGAACATCAGCAATAAAAAATAAATAAATAAAAAATAAATAAATGAAGAATAAAAAAAGACTCCATCCTGCGTGACGTCATTCCCCCGCCCCGCAGCCCCCGCGCCACCGAAATCCCCTCCGTCCCGCGTGACGTCATTCCCCCGCGATCCCCGTCACCACCCACCCCCCTCACCCCTGAGAGGATGTGACGTCATATCCGCCGCGATCCTTTCACCCCCTCATCACCCACCCCCTCACCCCTGAGAAGACGTGGCGTCATATCCGCCCCCTGAGAGGACGTGACGTCATTCCCCCTCACCCCTCAACGATTCAACACCACGACATTCCGGACAAGGTTTTCCCATACGCGATTCCCAGGAATATCAGTACGATCTCTCTCTCGGACCAACACAACTCCCCAAGGTTTCTTTCCGCGAAGCCACAGATTCGGTCTCTAGTTTCGACGGTTATAATATTCCCCTATCACAATTCAATAAAGCCTGTCGGAGAGCCAAGGAAATCATTCCCCCCCCCTCGGCAGAGCGAAATCTCACGAAACTACTAATTAACAAATTACGTAGACGCGCCTACAGCGCCGTAGAAGATGAATCCTGCGATAATATAACCCAATTAATCGATCTTCTGACCACCGCCTTCGGGTCTAAGAAGACAATAGACCAACACCGCGGAGAACTTAGTATGATCTATTTGAGACCACAAGAGCACATCTTGGATTATATTAGTCGAGTGAAAGAACTCCGCGCCGCGATCCTGGACGCTGAGCGTCGCGAAACCGGAACCGTATCACCCACAACTGAAGCCGAAATTAATAATTTGTTGACGGGACGATCTTTTTGTAAAAAACTACCGTTAGAATACCGCTTGCAAATGGGAGAAAATCTTTATTACAAACCTTTCGAAGCTTTCTCAGCCGCTTAGATAATTGCAAAGGAACAAGAACTAGATAAAAACCGATTCGGTACATGCGATCGATTAGACTATGAAAACAGAAATACAAATTACGCCAGGAGACAACCCCTCACACTCCCACGGGAGCGATACAATGACCTCAGACAGAATCGCGCAACCCCAGCAACGAGTTCCCGAATGGACCACCCCCGCGTAGACCACTCGCCGTACGGACCTTCACGTTTCGACCGCCCACAAGGCAGCTATCCACGCGCGGAATTTTCACGTACCGCACCTCAATACTCGGAACGCCTACGGGACGAATATCCGCGCGCTAACCCCCTCGCTAGTATTTAATAATAATCATTCCGCTAATACGCCTCGCGACCCTCCCCTGAGAACAACAAGCCGCCCGGATATAGGACAAGAAATAAAATAATGCAGGTACTGTAAAAACCTCGGGCATGAAATTAGCGAATGTCGAAAACGCGCATATAATAACGCTCGACAGCAAAACCAGGGAAACCCGGAGGGCCCTGCGAGACAGACGGGCGAAGCTCGCCAAGGGTCCCCGATGCGCGAAACACGCCCGGTAAACTCAATAGACGTGATTCCCGCCGAGAATTCCGAATAGCGACACTAAACCCGCAGAATTTCCCAGAACACTTAAATCCCGAAGAACACAGCCACGTGTCACGACTTAGACAGAAGAGTCAGATTGCACAGATCGAGCTCACGTAAAGATGATCAAACAGATGACCTTTCGCTATAAAAGCGAAAGGTCAGTTATAATTAATTTATCAATAAAAAACGAGCTAATGGTGGGATTCGAGAAAATCCGACACGATGGAGACTCGCTTGAAGAAGGCAAACTGCACCCTCTGACGACTCTACCTTGAACGAACAAGAATTAAAAGCCATACAATAAGCTGAAATCAAAAGAAGATGCATTGGCTCGACAGGCCAAAGAATTAGAAGAAGCCCGCCAAAAACACGAAGAAAACGTACGAGCCTTCGACGAGTTTTCACAACTGACGGAAAAAGAATTGGAAAAACAGAAGCGCCGAATAGAGCGAGAGAGTGACATTCAACTACTAGGATCAGGAGTGATCGGGGAAATCGAACAACTACGCGAAGAGATAAATAAAATCAATAGTACTGCGCGCCGTGCTAGCAGAGGCTACGCCTCTAGTACGCCCGCGACTAACGAACTTCCCGATACCATCCCCAAGGTAACATTTCGCGA
Organism: Camponotus pennsylvanicus; assembly: GCA_023638675.1. Classification (NCBI taxonomy): domain Eukaryota; kingdom Metazoa; phylum Arthropoda; class Insecta; order Hymenoptera; family Formicidae; genus Camponotus; species Camponotus pennsylvanicus. The sequence goes on from JALHBL010000127.1 coordinate 37,092, forward strand.
AGCCACCGAATCCGTCCCGCATTTCGACGGATATAACATCTCTTTAAACCAATTCACTCGTGCATGCAGACGCGCACGCGAAATAGTACCCCCCTCCTCTGAGCGTAACCTAACTAAACTACTTATAAATAAATTGCGCGGAAGAGCGTATTCCGCCGTAGAGGATGAACCTTGGGAGAGCGTCACACAATTAATTCTAATACGATTCTAAAAGTGGCGTTCGTTTGGAAGGTAAGTAGTATTTCCGTAAGATTGCACGTGTGTATTTTTTAAAATAGATTATTTATTTAAATAGATTATTTATTATTTAGTTCTAGGATGAAGTGAAAATTAAAGGATTTATGCATATACTTTATGAATATATGACTACTTGCGAATTACGAACGCGGCGCGGCTAACAGTTCATGAAATTACTTTATATAGCTAGATCACTTATTGAACTGCCGGTCGTAGTCATTAAGATGGCCGGCAGCGAGGAGGCCTGGAAGGCCGTCACCGCCTTCTGCGAGGAGGTAATGTTGCTGAAAGAGACGGCGGAGAGAATCCGCCGTCAAGAGGCGGCATTACCAGCACCAGCGGGGGCGGTGGCGAGGAGGAGGAGAGAGGCCCCGAGGAGGGGGAAGAGGGGGGTGTTCCGACTCCCCCTCCAACGCCGCCTGCAGTCCCTCAAGTCAGAAGGAGTCAGCGCCTACGGGCGCTTGCGGCGGGGGGAATAGGATCGGGGACATAGGATTAGGGGGGGGATGCAGCGCATAGTCCGATCCCCCCCCGAGCCGTCCCCGACATAATGTACCCCCCCCCCATATATAAGCGACAGTGCCGCGAGGGGCGGTAGGCGGTCAAGCCGAAGGGGATGGAGAGGTGAGAGGGGTGGTAGAAAATCCACCCCCTCCCTCCTCTCGCTACCATGTTAGGTAGCGGGCGAGGAGAGGGAGCCAAGGCTCCCTCTGGCCTGGAAAAAACAGGCGGAAAGGAGATAACGAGGGGGGAAATTCCCCCCCCCCTCAATAAGGAACGCACGGGGAGGGGTCGCCAATCAAGGGCGGCCCTCTACCCCAAAGTGCGATTCCCTCCGGACTCGGTCGCCAAGGACGGGGATCCTTGACGGCCAACATAGAGTCCGCGAGGAAGGTGGGCAGGCGGCGTGGCCCCGTCTGCCCACAAGTGGACGGAGTAGGGGGAGGGGTCCAGAACCCTCCCCCCCGGGAAGGAGGCGCGGCAACAAGACAACAAGTTGCCGCGCCGTAAGCGCGGAGGGGGATCTACAGTCAGGGACTTCCGAAGTAATGCAACAGCAGTTCCGGGTCCCTGCCTGCCCCTCCAGATGCGCGGAAGGTCACTCTAGTGGTTTTAGCGGGTAAACCGGCGGGCCACCATCAGGCGCTGCCGGGAGTCCCGCATAACCCTCGTCTCTCCCCCGAGAGCGAGGGTATGCATCAAGCATTTCCACTGGGTAAAAAAAAAAAAAAAAAAAGATCACTTATTGAAGGTGATGGTGTTTGAAATGATGATATAATTAATAAATATGAAAATGAGTATAGAATAAAAAAGATCCAAATAGACATCTGTGATAAGGTGAATAAAGAACTTGATAAATCGCACAGTAATGAAGTAAGAGTTGTTCCGTCGGGGTTTAGACAGATTTACCAGCTGTCTTTAGATGATGATTTGATTAGATTCGATAGATATTACTGCCCCATCAATGAACCACGTGGCGAATAATCCCGGAGGAAATATAGAAGCCATCTTGAAAGTAAGTAGACGCTTGGAAAATCCTGTTCGCACGAGTTCTAACTTTATTGCCAGGCCCTTTTGTGTTTTTGTACACGTATAAGATTTCACTTTTACGACTCTACCCGACCCTTAGGCGCCTCGCCACATTCCTACGCGTCGCGAAGATCCTTTCGGATTAAATCGCTATCTTACTTCCCGAATCATACTCAATTCTGAACGCTTAAATTAATAATAATCAATATTTGCATTAATAAATAGCCACGGGCTTTCCCTTACGTCGTATTTAATTAATTCGCGCTTGGATATAATTCAGAAACCGGAGATTTAATCCAACGAGTCAACCCTTTAATTCGATGACCCATTGACCCAGATTCTCGAATCCCTTTAATTCGACGACCTACTGACCCATTGACCCAGATTCTCGAATTCCTTTAATTCGATGACCTACTGACCCATTGACTCAGATTTCCGAATCCCTTTAATTCGACGACCTACTGACCCATTTTCCCAGATTCCCGAAATCCCTTTAATTCGATGATCTACTGACCTAATGACCCAGATCCCTGACCTAGTGACCTAGATTTCCGAATCCCTTTAACCCGCTGTATTAAAGGGATTCTTGCTCCGGCCGAGATTTCCTATAAGGGAGGACTCTAAACCAAAATAGACGGGTCAAAATCGTACCACCCCTAGATGGGCCCGCAAATTCCACGACTTGACGACCCGGCCCCCCTCCTCTCCCCCCGACTTGTCTCAGGGATATTGTCAAAAAGCTGGTGGGTTCTCTAACAACAGGACTAGTGCGCAACAACAGAAAGCGTCCAGCTCAAATGACTGCGTGCGTATTGTAAACGAGCACGTATATGAACCACAGATAGCATTGGCACTTGAGCACGAGCACGCGATCTTAAGTTTGCTTCGTGCAAACGTTTCTTGATTGTTTGCGCACTGATGCGTCTATGCAGGAGAGCTTCAGTTGCAATTTGTCGTGCAGATCTTGATGGATTTCGCGTTACTTCGTTGACGATGAGACGATCTTCTCTAGCTGATGTTATTCGTCTTCGACCTTGTCCTCTTCTTCGATGAAAATTGCCAGTCTCTTGGTAACGAGCCCAAATTCGAGAAATGAAGGACCGATGAACACCCATTCTTCTTGCAACATGACTTTGGCTCAAACCTTCTTCCAAAAGAGCAATAATTTGTGCAACTTTAATTTCATTCAAAAAAGGCATTGTTACGACTTTATCGTAGTGCTTTCCGAATGAAACTGGAATAAGTGTACACAGATTTGTAGTGCTTTTTAACCTTGACCTTGAGTTTTAACAACGCGAAACGATACATTTCTTTGAGTAAAAATGTAAACACTGCAACGCTGCGTACACTTAAAAATGTAAACAAATCCGTGAGCATTTACTCCATGTGTGGGATATAATGGGAAGAAGGCTGCAAAATTTCGAGAGACCGCCAACTACTCTTCAACAACTGGAGTTAACACTACAATGCATATGGAACGAAATTTCTCAAGATGCAATAAGATCCTGCATCAATATGCACAAACGTCTTCAGGAAGTTATTCAAAGATGAGGCGGGAATACACATTATTAAATGCAATAACATACACATTTCTTCCGTGCAATATGTCTCATTTCTTCCGTCCAACACACACACACACGATGCACAAAATCCGACCAGCAACCTCCTCGTGGTGTGCATCGGGTAACGCTAATGCTGGCGGTAACAGGCATAAACAGACTAAAATGCATGGGTAACTTTGACATGTCAACATTCATATCTCCGCCAAAAAAAAACGTACAGACTTCAGAATTCATTTTGTTATGAAATAAACATTTATTTATAGTTCTCATTGCATAGCAAATAAATTAATTCAATGATTTTTAAATATATTTTATAATTAAAATACTAATTTGTCTGTTAAAATAATAAAAATATGTAGCACAATAATAAGATAAAAAAAACCCAATGGTAAGATTTGAACCAGCGACAGTCAGCGTACTGATCAGGCGCCTTACCCACTGCTCTACGCTGTTAGTTGACAATCCATTCTTTCCGCTCGATACATAACAAGCATATAAATTTTCGATGCTGCTTGCGTTTCGATATCTCTATACGTACGACAGCGTTAAACGTTTTTCTCTTTTAGCTTGTTATATTATATATTTTTATAACTGGTAAATATATTATATATATTTGCTAATCGTAAGAAAATATTGATATATATTTTCATATTAAAAAATCAAATCGTACAATTCTTAAAAATGAATATATATATACACACATATATATATATATATATATATATATATATATTGTGACGTGACGCCTGGCGGCCCGTCACAAGGATCGCGAGATCCGACCGGGAGGAATTTTTGGGCCCTCGTTCTCCCCTGATTTAGGGAGAGAGAGAGCGGATGTTGGGGGCGGGGGTAGCCTCGCCTCCCGTGCGTAGAGATTCATTATATTTTTTTGCGGTATAATATTAAGATTAGGCGCTACTGTGATGGGGGACGCTAGCGGGGTCTCACCCGGTGACTCGACCCGGCGCGGAAGACCAGGCCAAGAGATACGGGACGAGCGGAGGCGCCGACTGGAAGGAGAACGCCGAGGTAAGTACCTCTCTTTCTACTTTCATAAATGTAACGTCAATTTAAGACCTCGCTGCCGCCCCTGTAAACCTCCATATACTCAGCAGGTACGAGGAACAATTGCGGGGAAGGTCGACCAGTAAATAAGATCGAACTCCGGAACCCCGAAACGGAGCCATTTCGACCGAATTAAGCGCTACCGAAGAACGATAACAGTTACGGCGAGCGGCTACCGTAAAAACCCCTCACACCGGGCTTCAACAGGAGGGCCAAGAAAAATAATCAGAGAAGAGACAGGGTGCGACAGGCGCGAATACGGCCCGGGAGGCCGCAGGATTAATTAGGACGCGTGACGATCCTGAGGGTTGCGGAAGCGCCACAAGTGGCCCAGTTACGCATTAACTTGCCGGCGTGAATCCGACGGGCCTTCCGCTCGTCACTGTTCAGCGGACCGGCGAGGAGTACGACGGCCCAAATCCATCGATTTCTCACGCGGATGCCGAGAGCGCCGAGGACCTCACGGAGTCATCGGTGAGACGAGCGTCGACCCCATCAGGCCGTTTATCGTTTAGATTATCAGGTAGAAGTAGCTCGAACAGGATCGCTGCCGAATTGCTGCCGTTAAAAATTCTTTTCGTGAGACGAATTCATGCTTTCGATAATTGCGCATTAACGTATGGCGGCCGGCCGACATATCTTGTTCGAGCTCAAGTAAAATTAAGTGCCCTCTCTCCCGAGTATGCGCCGACAGTCAAATTAATTGTCTTTCTTGTTGCGTTTATTGTGATTTTGTGAAAATCTTTGCCTGTTAAACTTTCGATACGACGAGCTCACGCACAAAGGCGATTGCGATATTCGATAACCAGCAACTACGTCGCGGCGTCGGCTCGCATATTTCCGAGGCTCAAATCGTTTGATACTTTATTGTTATTTATAATTTTTCATGTCTAGATTCAACCGTCCATGTTAGATACGTTAGTAGTCGCTCAATTCTTTCGTTAAAGCAGCAGATCTGTATAATCGACTCGCATCTATAATCGATTCTGTTAACTGTATGGGCGGCGAGTAGATCCATTATTATAATTAATTATTTCTATTTACGAAAGACGGATGTCATTAAAGGAGTCGACACCGCGGTGCTCATTATTAAAAGTTATTTGGGGATTCGTAGCTGTCGAAACTCTAACAAGTCTCGTTTAGCGCGGAATTCCGGGACTTTTCTTTTACGCTTTCTCCTTGCCGCGTGACACGTGATCCCGCGGTGATCGCGCTCGAATGTCGGCCCGTCGCTGCCGGCTAATAATCCGATAATCAATTGTATAGATCCGTTCTACATCCACGCGAATTTGTGTGTCATTGAAATTTATTCATGTATTAAATATATTAATTCTTGTTATTATAATATTATGTTTTATTTGCAGCCACCTTGTATTCTCGATCCTTCCTTGTGAAGTATTAAAACGGACCGCCCCTCTACCAATTTCGAGACGGGGCTAGCCGAGCGTCCGTCGCGGTTTTTCTGAGAGCTTTGCATTTTTTGTGTGTACTGCCGATACGTTAAATTTTATTAGAGTGGTGCAGATTCCCGCACCTGGCGCCCATATATTTTATTTTGGAGAAGAAACACTTTTCTTTTATATTAGAAGATCGCGCCGAAGGTGTGCCGTGGACCATTATCACCGGTCATTTAATGTCATTAGCCCTTAATAAATTAACGGTCACAATATATATATATATATATATATATATATATATATATATATACACATTTGTTTATAAGAATTATGTCATTTAATTTTTCATATGAAAAAATATCGATATTTTCTTACAACTAAATGTATAATATATTTATAATATATTTATAAATGTATAATATATATTTATCAGTTAAAAAGTATATTAAATAGATTAAGGCCCTACGCACAATAGGAAAAATATTAAATATTAAATATTAAATTTATAGAACGAGAGAAAGAGAAAGGAACTCTTCTCTTCTCTTTTTCTCTTTCTATAAATTTAATATTTAATATTTAATATTTTTCCTTGTGCGCAGGGCCTAATATTTATCAGTTAAAAAATATGTGTATAATATAAAAAGCTATAAGGGAAAAACATTTAACGCTGTCGCACGCATTGAGATATCGAGAAGCGAGCAGTGTCGCGCGTCGCCCGTCTTTCGTTGCCAGCTTGATAGGAAGGAAACAGAAGACTGTATTCTGTCCTTTTCTACTATCCGAAACTAGCCGAAGCGCCGAGCTCACACGTACGCTTACGCTCACATCCTCATTACCCCCTCCACGTCGTGTTGCATGTTGCTTGCGACGGAGATCTGGCAGCTTTGCTATAGGGGCCAAAAAAATTCGTGCCACTTTTGCTTCATGGCCCCTATAGGGGCAGCTTGAAAAAAACATGTTATTACTGTTACGATTTGATTGTCCTTGGGTATTTTAAGGTTTCTGAGGTCGCTGAATTCGAATCTGAAATCAGAATTTCGAACTTCAAAATGGCGGATTAAAATTCAAAATAATTTTGATATAAAAAAAGGATTTGAATAAAAATAGGTTTCTTATCGTTTTTTGGGATCGCCAAATTCGAATCTAATATCAGATTTTCCAAATTAAAAATTGCAAATTTAATATGGCGAACCAGAACAAATAGTTGCCATACATAAAAGATATACACTTTTTTCTTCAATTACTTATAAATCCCGCTATCTGCTGAATCCAGAGTCACGAATTATCAAATCAAGCTGTTTGCACAGAAGTGGAAACGTATACCAATTTTCAAGAAATAAAAAAAATTAAAAAACGGAGTCAATAACCGCCACGTCCTTGATACGTGACTCTGGGTTCGGCAGAGAGCGGGATTTAAAAATAATTGAAAAGAGAAATATACAACCTTTATGTATGTCAACTATTTGTTCGAACCACAGACTTCTATATATATACTAGACTGCTAACATATACAGGGTGTCGAAAAAGTATGGAACCGGTCAAATATCTCGAAAATAAAGCATTTTAGAGAAAAATCGCAAAACACGTGTTCGATCATTTCAAGAGGCTACTTTTTTAAGGGGATCGAAGGGGGTCGCCCCTCAAGGGGGTCCAAGGGGGCGACCCCCTTAAAAATCTTAAATGGGAACCCCTATTTTTTATTGCATATTCTTATAGCTTACCTCGAGAGCTTTCCGAAACACTATAATAAAGTATTTCTTCATTGAGTACTTTTCGAGTTATGAGGCTTGAAATAATTTCTTAATTTTACATAAACCGTAAAATATCATGTAAAATATTCATTTTTCGATTACCTCACCTTAATACTTTTATGTACAAAATAATGAGAGGAATCAATTGGTGTAAAGAAAACACGTAGTTATTTTTAAGAAAAAATATGTAATTGTTAATTGCAAATTACATATTTTTTCTTCGAAACAACTATGTGTTTTCTTTACACCAATTGATTCCTCTCATTATTTTGTACATAAAAGTATTAAGGTGAGGTAATCGAAAAATGAATATTTTACAAGATATTTTACGGTTTATGTAAAATTAAGAAATTATTTCAAGCCTCATAACTCGAAAAGTACTCAATGAAGAAATACTTTATTATAGTGTTTTGGAAAGCTCTCGAGGTAAGCTATAAGAATATGCAATAAAAAATAGGGGGTCCCATTTAAGATTTTTAAGGGGGGTCGCCCCCCTTGGACCCCCTTGAGGAGCGACCTCCTTCGACCCCCTTAAAAAAGTAGCCCCTTGAAATGATCGAACACGTGTTTTGCGATTTTTCTCTAAAATGCTTTATTTTCGAGATATTTGACCGGTTCCATTCTTTTTCGACACCCTGTATAGGCGGACATGATACACAGGTGTGCACGTGACGCCATATTTCGTGTGGGCATATTATATAGGGTGTCCAAAATGTTATTTTATGATTGTAAGAGGATTGTATTATGTATATAGCTATATATAATTATCACATCTACAGATTTACACGACGCACAACCTATTTTGAGGCTATCTCGTCTGTTGACACCTGACTTATCTGACAACATCGACAATATGAACTGAACACCCAGTATAATTTGCCCACACGAAATATGGCTGCCATCCCCACCACCATTTGCACCTCGCATCACTTTTTCGAGTCATTTTATACAGATGTTAGCGGTCTAGTATATATAGGGCGATCCTGAAAAACGTTATGTCTGTAAAATGACGTATTCCTGACACCATTCTAAGACAATTTTTCCTTTACCAAAATTTGATTTGAAGCGTAGTTTTTGAATTATTAAAGGAAGTAGTTAACGTATGACGGGTCGAATACAAGAGGCAGGCAAGGGTGGCGCGATTCACCGTCAGACGCGGGTGCTTACGCGGGGCGCCTGCTGCGATCAGCTGGTCGCTATACACATACAGACACACATGCGAACACATACATCTCTCTCTCTCTGTCTGTCTGTCTGTCTCTCTCTCTCTCTCATTCGCTCACTCACCTGTAATTTTTTTTTTTTTTTACGAGAGAGGGGAAAATGCATTTTATGCATACCCACCGGTCGATCCAGTGAGTTATGTGGGACTCGAGTACCAAGTCGAATTACCAACTCGGTACTCCCTACCCACTAAAAACCCCTCTCTTTTCACGAATTTCCTTTGAACGAATTTACTATTTATTATCAATGACCGATTTTCGATCATTGATAATAAATAGTAAAAACTAAATAGGTGAAATAGATAAATAAATAAATAAATAGATGAAATAGTTAAATAAATATTTAATATTAATATTTTACATGATAATAGTAAAAGTAATAAATATTTTAAAAACACTTATTTAATCTAATTAATTTTTAAATAAATATCATACGATGTATGGATATCACACACATTCATGATAATAATAATATTAATATGTTAAATGTTTATTATGTTTACCGCATTCTTCAATCGAACACATGATCGCGTTCGATAGCGCCAGTAGTACCTTAACCTACCGCAACCTACCATGACAAAAAACTGCTTGCAGTCGCCGAATAATTATCGTCGCATTGTCGCGTCGTCGCGTCGTGTAGTAACGTGTCCGCGCGTTTCTTTCATCGAATGATTTTTAATCGCCAACAGTTATTATTTGACAGTGATTAATAGTGATTAGTGATAGTCATTAGTAAATTTCTCGTCTCATCGAGTGAGTAAATAAATGTGATTACGTTAAAGTTTATAAAAGAATACAGTTCATGAAAGAAGAAAAACTCAGTTAATAATTTAGTGTGGATTTCTTGTCTTTTGCAACGTGATATCTACGTTAAATTTGAGAACGTACGATCTATCGAAAAATTCATTTCTCCTTCAAGCAATTACAGCAATACATCAAAAGTCTTCGAACAAGGTAATGATAACTATTTTTTGATGTTATGTGAAAACAGATCTCGAGAAGTCAGAGGGACAGTGTGTCAAAGGAAATTCGTGAAAAGAGAGGGGTTTTTAGTGGGTAGGGAGTACCGAGTTGGTAATTCGACTTGGTACTCGAGTCCCACATAACTCACTGGATCGACCGGTGGGTATGCATAAAATGCATTTTCCCCTCTCTCGTAAAAAAAAAAAAAAAAAAAAATTACAGATGAGTGAGCGAATGAGAGAGAGAGACAGACAGACAGACAGACAGAGAGAGAGAGAATGTATGTGTTCGCATGTGTGTCTGTATGTGTATAGCGACCAGCTGAGGCGCCCCGCGTAAGCACCCGCGTCTGACGGTGAATCGTGCCACCCTTGCCTGCGTCTTGTATTCGACCCGTCATACGTTAACTACTTCCTTTAATAATTCAAAAACTACGCTTCAAATCAAATTTTGGTAAAGGAAAAATTGTCTTAGAATGGTGTCAGGAATACGTCATTTTACAGACATAACGTTTTTCAGGATCGCCCTGTATATAGAAGTCTGTGGTTCGAACTCTGGTCCGCCATATTGGATTTGCCATTTTCAATTTGGAAAGTCGGATATTAGGTTTGGATTTTGCAACCCCAAAAATGATACACATTTTTATTGAAATCCAAAATTATTTTGAATTTTGATCCGCCATATTGTATTCACCATTTTGAATTTTGTAATTCTGGCTTCAGATTCGGATTCGGCGACCTCAATAATATTTATACTGACGTATTCATGCAATTTTAAAAACTTTTCTTCAACACACTTTTGGCACGAAAAGTTTCTTTTCGCTGGACTGTGAAGGGGTTAAATAAGAGAGAATTGGAGATTTTTACAAAAACTATAATTTTGAAAAGCTTTTAAAGAAAGTTATTAGAAAATTATAAATAATGTTCTTTTTTCACAAAATGTATAGAACTATTTTATTAATCTGCTTATTATTATAGACAACATAGCTTCAATAACAACTTCGCTGTTGCGCATCAGTGCCGTGAGTGACAAACTTTTATCTTGAAGCAATGAATTTATTATTCAAGTGTATGTAGATAAATTTATTAGCTTATAATTCTCGGACAGCGGGATAACCGTGTGGATTCTGATCACTTAAATAAAAAAAAATTTTTTTTGTATATACAAAGTAAAGACAAGTAAATGAATTACCATCTTCCGATTTGATCGAACCTTCCACTTCTCCTTATAACTCTCCATTATGGATACTTCCTAAAAAGCCTGATTCCCGAGGGAACAAACGATGGCGTATAGTGATCGATTATCGGAATCTTAACGAGAAGACTATAGGAGATGCTTATCCTCTTCCAAATATAACCGACATACTAGATCAACTTGGATCCGCTAAATATTTTTCAATCCTGGACTTAGCTTCTGGTTTTCATCAAATACTTATGTCGTCTAAAGACGCTCACAAAACAGCTTCTTCTACACCGTACGAACATTTAAGCGAATGCCATTCGGACTAAAGAATGCTCCGCAACATTTCAGAGACTCATGGACAATGTTCTGTCTAGACTTCAAAGAAACTAATTATTATAATTAATAACATGAACAGTCTTCAATAGAAGCGCAAGAAGAGAGAGAGAGAGAAAGTAGGAAGAAGTGAACAGTTAATTGAAAAATTGGATCAAGAAATACTTCTAATTCAAACTGAAGGAAAATTAATTTTTCACATAAATTTTGCATAAAGTAAATTGAATTTAATACAATTGCATTATTTATTTCAGTAAATACAAAAATTTTTGTGAAAAAATGATTGCTGAGTTATAATATAAAAAATATAATTCAACATATCGACAGGATTACATCTACAGTGAAAATAATTTCCTTGCTATAACGGATCAAAAATTATTTACCGTTGAGATCGATCGAAAATATAAGAAACATGGAAACTCATTTATAACAAAAAGATTTTGTTGATGAATATGTAAGTAACTACAATATCAGATTGTTTCTTTCTAATGAAATGAATTGAATTATTCACAAAACGTCGGAATCAGATAAGTTTACACGGCTTAAACCTGGAATTCTATTCATGTAAACCATAAAAGTTCAAATATCAAAGAAATTTTTGTATTATATATTTTATATTAAGAATTTCTGTTTTGTATATTTCAGAAAACTTTTATATAAAAGATAGGTGAACATACACTTAGAAAAAATATTCATATAAACATTTTGACATGAATATTTGCCAACAATTGTGGCATGAAATGGAAAATACATATCTCATAAATTTTATAGTGCTCTTGTATCAGAGTTTTACCGTTTTATTATAACATTGCCAAATTTACACACCGTCAAAAACTTTGTATCAAAATTATTTGAATGCTTCTGAAACTTTTTGTTTTATGACATAATTATCAAGAGACACGGTAGTGTCTTGCGTCGAGTTCATCTCTCTAGCAAGACGCGCGCCGTGTCTCTACGCGAGACGGGAAATTGAGACCAGTTCAGATTATTTCATATTATTATATTACGATAACCGCTGAACGGATCGAGCTCTTATTAGGTTTAATCGACAGCTTATGTTCGAATTATATAGTAAAAGTGTCTTTATTTTTACTCTACGAGCTGTAGAAGTGGAAATATCGCGATATATAATTCTAAAATCGTGAAAATACGATTAAGAAACGTCCACGTCGTCGTCATCAAACAATCCGGAATTTCGCGTCAAGTAAACTTTCGGTTAAGATATTTAATAAACTAAAGCCGTAATCAAAAATCTAACGACACTTTTATGATATAATATGAGTACAAGCTTTCGATTGCGACCTGTTTGAATAAAATCGGTGCAGTCAATTCCGAGAAATGATCCCTTTTCCTTCAGGTTAGACTCACGTACATATGCTTGCACGCACACACGCAAAGCGAGTTTGTCCCTCAAGCGGCGTTCACACCGCTGCGTATACGTTATTGCTTCGATATGTACAATGCTTTAAGAGACAAAATCATATGTGTGCATGTGCGCAACATACGTGTGATATGTATATGTATGTGTGTACGTACGTATGAAAGATAATTAAAGTATAGTGCGGAATAGTGTAACAAGGAAGAGAAGTGACACGTTAATAAGCAGTCAGGTTACTTGTTTAAAAACACAGATTAAAAGAAATAAATAATAAGAGTAAACAAATAAAAGTATAGTGTAGAACAAGGAAGAGAAGTAGTGCGTAATAATGTATCAAGGAAGAGAAGTGACATATTAAATGTTATTATCAAGCGACGCAGTAGCGTCGCGATGCCAAGTACATTTATTGTGACACTTAAGGACAACCAAGTGGACTGTGAATTTTGTAATATTCATCAATCAAAAGGTAAATATTGTGAAATTTTTCTGTTTAGACCTAATATATTTTAACATATTATATATTAATATTAATCTTAATAAAGAGAATAGACAATTATCATTTTGTGGAATATAATTATGGTTGCGCAGTCTAATATGTAAATTTCTACACACATACACACACACCACACACACACACACACACACACACATATTATCATTATACATGTAGGGAATATTTCTGCGTAACTATATTTGTGTCTACGCAGGCAAATGTAATAAATATCTATGTAACTATAATTATGGTTGCGCAGTCAAATATGTAAATTTCTACACACACACACACACACACTCACATATATATATATATATATATATATATATTATAAATTACATAATATTATCATTATACATGTAGGGAATATTTCCGCGTAACTATATTTGTGTCTACGCAGGCAAATGTAATAAATGTCTATGTAACTATAATTATGGTTACGCAGTCAAATATGTAAATTTCTACACACATACACACACACACCACACACACACACGCACACACATATAGGGTGTATAAAAAAGGTCGGAACCCTTGAATATTTCGAAAAATATAAGTTTTATCAAAAAATGTTTCAGACAAAAGTTGTAGGGTAAAAGTTCTATTTACTGGCAATATCATTTTGACCTTGAAGAGTCACTGGAAGGTCACGTGAAGGTCACTTCAATTTTTTTAAATGGAACACCCTATATATTTTTGCAAATTCTTATAGCTTATCTCGATAGCTTTCCAAAACACTATAATTAAATACCTTTTCGTTAAGTACTTTTTGAGTTATGAGGCTTGAAATAATTTCTTAATTTTACATAAACCGTAAAATATCTTGTAAAATATTTATTTTTCGATTATCTTACCTTAATACTTTTACGTACAAAATAATGAGAGGAATCAATTGGTGTAAAGAAAACACATAGTTGTTTTGAAGAAAAAATATGTAATTTGCAATTAACAATTCCATATTTTTTCTTAAAAACAACTATGTGTTTTCTTTACACCAATTGATTCCTCTCATTATTTTGTACATAAAAGTATTAAGGTAAGATAATCGAAAAATGAATATTTTACAAGATATTTTACGGTTTATGTAAAATTAAGAAATTATTTCAAGCCTCATAACTCAAAAAGTACTTAACGAAAGAAGCTACAAGAATGTGCAAAAATATGTAGGGTATTCCATTTAAAAAAATTGAAGTGACCTTCACGTGACCTTCCAGTGACTCTTCAAGGTCAAAATGATATTGCCAGTAAATAGAACTTTTTAAACCCTACAACTTTTGTCTGAAACATTTTTTGATAAAACTTATATTTTTCGAAATATTCAAGGGTTCCGACCTTTTTTATACACCCTGTATATTATCATTATACATGTAGGGAATATTTCTGCGTAACTATATTTGTGTCTACGCAGGCAAATGTAATAAATATCTATGTAACTATAATTATGGTTGCGCAGTCAAATATGTAAATTTCTACACGCACACACACATACACACATATGTATATATATGTATATAATTATATACTATAGAACTATAGAGTCATAGATATACATACTTATATATAATTATGTACATAGATAACCTTTTTCTGCGTAACCATAACTTGTATGAATAGATTACTTGTATTGAATAAGTTTTAGATGTTGCTTTAAAGGAAAAGAGTAACATCATATTTGTAAAACTATATTTTAAGTTTTGGGAGGATGGACTATATATGTTGATGCTGTCGTAAAATAACATTTATTATGATTTTATGATACGCTACAAACTTATATCAAACTTTTATAGTAATTATATTATTATTATTTACTTATTGCATACATCTATTTGTTATTTCGAATTTTTGACTTCTTTTTTTCTCTTATAGACCTAGTAATGGCTAAATTTCAATTTTGTTTAAGATAAGAATCTAAACAATGACAGAATTGCAATACGTTTTATCGTTCAATTTAATCTGAACTTCTAAAACTTTCTTTGATTCTTCATACGTGAATTTTATTTTATAATAAAGAATTCCTCATACGTGAATTTTATTTTATAATAAAGAATAATGCAATAATAATGAAATCTATAATAGTAAATATGTAATGATAAAAACTTAATTAAATCAATAATTAATTACTTCCATTCAACAGTCGGGTGAAAAAATAGAGCGAAGTACTGCTTGGATTATACGTGGTTTCGAAAATACAGATAAAGTTTCATGCTATGCAAATGCAGTATTGCAATATTTATTAAATTTTAATGTTATTAGACAGCAATTGTTTCATTGCGAAAAATCAGATGTTTTACGTACATTAGTATGTCGATATGAAAATGATGTGCGTAATCTAAGTACAAATTCAATACGACAATATTTAGGAGAATATTTTTCAAATCCAGTAAAACAAAATGCATCTGATTTTCTTATGGCTCTTTGCAAAAAATATGATTGCATAAAAAGTCTCATGAGAAATCAAATAGTTTCTACAAGACGGTGTAAAACCTGTGATAATACAAAAACTGTTGTTGATAATAATATTATTATTTCTATTCCTATTAATAATTTGAAGAAAAAAATATGATCTTAATGATTTGTTAAATGTTACTTTTTCACATTGGTTTCAATTGCATAACGAATCGTGTAAATATTGTGCTGAAAAAAATAATGTTATTAAAAAGAGAAATAATATTGGCAAAAGAGATAATTGTGATTCATTTAATATCTTTTCCATCACAAAATGATAAATCAATGAAAGCGACACATGATTTTAATTTATGTGCTATTCCAACGACTAAGATATTAATAGATGGACACACGTACAAAGTGACGAATGCCATATTTTTTCAAAATCCTGATATTGATGAAGGCCATTATATAAGTATGTGCAGAGAAGGAACATTTAATATTTGGATCGAAGCTAATGATGCTCAAGTTAAGAGAAAACAGTGGCCTAGAGGTGGTAAAAATGTTTGTTTACTTTTCCTACGAAGAATGTCTAATAAGTAATATATAAATATATCCAATATATGATAAAATATTAATCATTTAAATATCTGTAGTAGGCAAGAAAGACCGTCACGTTTTGAAAAAGTATGACGGGGGTTTATTTAAAAATGTATAATAAATACGTACTATAAAAAAATAATATTCATAAAAAATTTATAAAATATATAATGCATACATTTTTAATACATAAAAAGTGATATTCTTAAAAAATACATTTAAAGAAAAGTTAAACTTAAATATCTGTAAAAAACGATCATATAATATTTAAATATCTATAGTAAGCAAGCGAGACCGTCACACATTTTGATATAGTATGACAAGGGTGGTGGTGGGTTTATTTAAAATGTTTAATAAATATTATGAAATATAATAATTATCAAAAATTAAATTTAAAATACATAATTTTTTATACAAAAAGAAGTAATATCCCTAAAAAATACCTTTTAAAAAAAGGTAAAGAAAAAGCGTCGAGTTCATCTAAAAACCATCTCACAAAAAATAGCTATCACAAAAACTAGCTACCTTTATGTAAAATAATAAAAAATTAACTGAAAAATTTTCACCAAATAGTTATTTTTATGTAAAAAATATTTACAAAAAGTAATGATATAAAAAATAACGTCAAGTTGGGGTGCAATTTCACTTTAACTTTGTTAGTGTTATAAAATTTTATACATATGTGCTTTTATATAATCCGCTGCTGACAAATAGGTAGAAGTTCTGTTTAAAATCTATCACATTTCTGTCATAAAGAAGAACATTTTTGTTAGATTGAATCAATTTTTTAAAATAACAGATTACGTCAAATGATTTTTAAATTTTCTAGAAAATTAAGATTAAAAGAACTTATTTAAAAATTAAAAATTAAAAAAAATGAAAGATTATGTCAATAATTTTTAAATCTTCTACAAAAATAAAATAAAAGAACAAATTTTTTTAAAAATTAAAAATTAAAAGTATAAATTTAAAAAATTTTAAATAAAAAAACGGCTTTACCTAGTAATTATTGAAATAATGCTAGTATGTAATTGCTCATTTATTATTATTGTCAATCAAATTGGTAGCGCGCCGTTCTTTTATTTAAAATTTTTTTAATTTATATTCTTTTAATTTTTAATTTTTAAAAAAATTTGTTCTTTTATTTTATTTTTGTAGATTTAAAAATTATTGACATAATCTTTCATTTTTTTTAATTTTTAATTTTTAAATAAGTTCTTTTAATCTTAATTTTCTAGAAAATTTAAAAATCATTTGACGTAATCTTTTATTTTAAAAAATTGATTCATTCTAACAAAAATGTTCTTCTTTATGACAGAAATGTGATAGATTTTAAACAGAACTTCTACCTATTTGTCAGCAGCGGATTATATAAAAGCACGTATAAAATTTTATAACACTAACAAAGTTAAAGTGAAATTGCACCCCAACTTGACGTTATTTTTTATATCATTACTTTTTGTAAATATTTTTTACATAAAAATAACTATTTGGTGAAAATTTTTCAGAGTTAATTTTTTATTATTTTACATAAAGGTAGCTAGTTTTTGTGATAGCTATTTTTTGTGAGATGGTTTTTAGATGTTATTATATTACGATAACCGCTGAACGGATCGAGCTCTTATTAGGCTTAATCGATAGCTTATGTTCGAATTATATAGTAAAAGTGTCTTTATTTTTACTCTACGAGCTGTAGAAGTGGAAATATCGCGATATATAATTCTAAAATCGTGAAAATACGATTAAGAAACGTCCACGTCGTCGTCATCAAACAATCCGGAATTTCGCGTCAAGTAAACTTTCGGTTAAGATATTTAATAAACTAAAGCCGTAATCAAAAATCTAACGACACTTTTATGATATAATATGAGTACAAGCTTTCGATTGCGACCTGTTTGAATAAAATCGGTGCAGTCAATTCCGAGAAATGATCCTTCTTTTCCTTCAGGTTAGACTCACGTACATATGCTCGCACGCACACACGCAAAGCGAGTTTGTCCCTCAAGCGGCGTTCACACCGCTGCGTATACATTATTGCTTCGATATGTACAATGCTTTAAGAGACAAAATCATGTGTGCATGTGCGCAACATACGTGTGATATGTATATGTATGTGTGTACGTACGTATGAAAGATAATTAAAGTATAGTGCGGAATAGTGTAACAAGGAAGAGAAGTGACACGTTAATAAGCAGTCAGGTTACTTGTTTAAAAACACAGATTAAAAGAAATAAATAATAAGAGTAAACAAATAAAAGTATAGTGTAGAACAAGGAAGAGAAGTAGCGCGTAATAATGTATCAAGGAAGAGAAGTGACATATTAAATGTTATTATCAAGCGACGCAGTAGCGTCGCGATGCCAAGTACATTTATTGTGACACTTAAGGACAACCAAGTGGACTGTGAATTTTGTAATATTCATCAATCAAAAGGTAAATATTGTGAAATTTTTCTGTTTAGACCTAATATATTTTAACATATTATATATTAATATTAATCTTAATAAAGAGAATAGACAATTATCATTTTGTGGAATATAATTATTATGTAATTTATAATATATATATATATATATATATATATATATATATATGTGAGTGTGTGTGTGTGTGTGTAATGTAAATATATATATATATATATATATATATATATAATGTATATATAATTATACATGTAGGGAATATTTCTGCGTAACTATATTTGTGTCTAAGCAGGCAAATGTAATAAATGTCTATGTAACTATAATTATGGTTGCGCAGTCAAATATGTAAATTTCTACACACATACACACACACATCACACACACACACACACACACACACACACACATATATATTATCATTATACATACAGGAATATTTCTGCGTAACTATATTTGTGTCTACGCAGGCAAATGTAATAAATATCTATGTAACTATAATTATGGTTGCGCATGTCAAATATGTAAATTTCTACACGCACACACACATACACACATATGTATATATATGTATATAATTATATACTATAGGACTATATATACATATTATATATGAATATATATATATATATATATATATATATATATATATATATATATATATATATATATATATAGGTGTGGCTATTAAATAACGAGACTGACGCTGTAAAACATTTTATTTTGATTTCATACATATTTACTTATTATCACCTTCAATATACACCCCTCCTCTATCCCTACAACGTTCCATGCGAATCTTCCATTGTTCGAAACAGTGCTGGAAGTCTTCTTCTGTCAGCTCCTTCAGGACGCGTGCCGCTTTCTCTTTCACAGCTTCAACGGACTCAAATCTTGTTCCTTTTAATGCAGATTTCACCTTAGGAAACAGATAGAAATCGCACGGCGCAAGATCCGGCGAATATGGTGGATGGTCTAACACTGGGATGCTGTACTTGGCTAGAAACCTCTTGACAGACAATGCGGAATGAGCCGGCGCATTGTCTTGGTGGAAAACCCATGACTTGTCCTTCCACAATTCGGGTCGTTTTTTCCTTATTCTTTCACGGAGTTCAGCAAGAACGTGAAGGTAGTAATGTTGATTAATAGTTTGACCTTCAGGAACCCAGTGAAGGTACACAATCCCATGAATATCGAAAAAAACAATCATCATTGCTTTGAATTTTGATTTACTCATTCGAGCTTTTTTGGCTCTCGGTGAAGATGGGCTCTTCCAGTGCATGGATTGGCGCTTCGTTTCAGGATCATAAGTAAAAAACCACGATTCGTCTAAGGTGAAATCTGTATTAAAAGGAACAAGATTTGAGTCCGTTGAAGCTGTGAAAGAGAAAGCGGCACGCGTCCTGAAGGAGCTGACAGAAGAAGACTTCCAGCACTGTTTCGAACAATGGAAGATTCGCATGGAACGTTGTAGGAATAGAGGAGGGGTGTATATTGAAGGTGATAATAAGTAAATATGTATGAAATCAAAATAAAATGTTTTACAGCGTCAGTCTCGTTATTTAATAGCCACACCTCGTATATATATACCTACACAGCACATGATATTATTCGTATATACTGAATTGCTACTGAATATACTACAGATATATAAGATATACAGATAATATCTCTATAACGTATTTTGTAGTATATTACTTTTCTGATATTCTTAGAATATAACACTCATCAGTAATATTTGGTATATTTATCGAATATTCTCAGGATATACTAAAATTATCAGCAATATTACATTTTTTATCGGATATTTTTGGAATGTATGAAGTATTCCCATCAAACAGAATACAAATATATATCAATTTGTTTGATATCAATTAGCAAACTTCTTAGGGCTCCTGCACACAGAACGCGGCAACACTTGCCGCGCGGCGGAAGCCGACGCGATAAGCCAATACAAAAGTTGGATTGAGTTCAACTTTGACGCGCGGTAGATGTTACGTATCTGCTGATTGGCTATCGCGTCGGCTTCTGCCGCGCGGCAAGTGTTGCCGCGTCCTGTGTGCAGGAGCCCTTACGGAAATAGACAATGGTATTACGGAGAATGCGGAGATAGTTCTTTTCCGGTTTGATTCATGGGGACATACACAGTAGGAACGACGGTTAATATTTATATCAAAGGTAATCTTCTTATCTTCTTTAAATAATCAGCTCATATGTACAACATATATACAAATGTTAATCAAATTAAGATTTGTACTTATATTTTTTTACCAATATTCATTTAATATCTTGTCAAATCATTGTTAAAAGTAATTAGGTTATGTGTTCTAAGAACGATCACGTTGCATCATAAATTCTTTATGCCTAATTCTATATTCCATTACATTTTGAAACAAATGGCTTAGTTTTTGTATATTTTTTACTAATTTTTATAAATCGAACCTCTAAAATGTATTAAGAAAAGTATACAATTTAACTTCATACGTGAATATCAGTTACTGCAGTATGATGTGCAGTATAATATTTGTGTAATTGATTTACGTATAAGTCCCGATCTATAATAGCTGATTTAAGATTTAATCTTTGCTTTAAACAATCCTAAGTTTCAAGCTCTAACATTTAAAAATATGCGATAGAAAGATTTATTTATTATTTGATTAATAATCAAGCACTCTTTAATAATTGATAAAAATAGTTAGGAAATACAGTGATAGTGTTTGTTTATATAATATCATTTAAAATCATAAACCACAATTGTTTGCAAATATGGATAATATAATTTAAATATTTTATGTTGCAGCGTTCTTCAAAGTTCTCAGACTACTTTATTGCGAAGTTTTTGCATTTTGATACTCAAATAGTTTATTCAAACATATTTAGATACTTGGATATGTAGACGTTACTACCACAAATATTTGAGCAGAAATTATATCGACAATTCTACTAAAGGTGCATTGTGGACACGTATAAGTTATATATGTATATAATATGAATTTTTGGAAAAAAAGGATTTATTTGACGTTCCTTGTCCATCTTCTTTGCTTGGAATATATTGTGTACACTTATTGTCACATTTAAAATCGTGGCCATTAGAAACTGTGATAACAAAATACGTAAAATTACCTTGTGGAAATAATACATTTGCAGTTTTTCCACTATTACATATTGAAATATAATGTTTATTGATATGATATCAGGATGGCTGAAAAAAAATTGTATTCAGTCGTTAAATTTGGAGATGGGCTCCAAGTTATTCCAAATATTTGGTTAAGTGCAGATTTTAAACATGCTTTTTGGCCACATTATACAAATAATAAAAGATATGAAAAAGCAGTTAAACTAATGGAATTACCGGAATCTACATGGTTGGAACACCCAATCAAAAGAATATTCGGGAAATTTTGTAAGTAATATTTTATTTATTTATTTGTTTTAACTTATTTTCTCCACTTTTTATAAATAGAAGTGATAGTAATTTCAAGTATAAATAAATATTTTTTTTAATGTTGCTATATATTATATATTATATTATAACACTTTTACATTAAAATATTATATATTAACCCAGACAGCACAGGACATTCTATGGACATTCATTTTATGTCCATTTTACGTCCGCACGTCCATGGACATGAAATGACCGTTCATCGTACATCCGATTCGAAACATCCGTTAACGGCCAATATTTGGACATCCACAAAATGTCCGATCTTGGACGTCAAAGTTTCGCGTGAGCACGCAAGGATGTGTTAGTTCGTTCGTTTACCGCTATGCGACGTGCGATGCGTTATCTTTCTCGTATTTAAGTTTTAGTTATGAGAATTATATAAAGTTTGCAAAGAGTAACAAATAAGATTAAAAATATACTGTTCAATTTAATTTCTGATCTCAATGCAAGAGTTTCAGATATTAAATTGATTTTATAAGTCGGACAAGTAAATGTCCGGCAAATAAACGAAAATAATCCATTCATTACCTATTTAAAATGTAAAGTACAATATGCAAGTATAAATTATAAATAAAATTTTTATATGAAATTTTTATGCAAAATTTTATATGAAATAGATAAATTATATTATCATTTAGGGATTAAAGCATGTCCACCAATTTCATAAACAGATATACGGACGTTCATTGAATGTCTGAAGAACGTAAAACGGATCATCTGTGGATATCCCCAATATCCTTAATGATCATCTTATGGATGTCCTTCGGATATTTGTGTGCTGTCTGGGAATAAACAGAGTTATTTTCAATGGTCTAAAGAAACTTATAAAGATTGAAGATGTATACGAAGAGATATAATTTTCAATTTATCGAGTTTACTAACAGTTTATCGAGTCTAGTCGGAAACGTTAATAGATTGATTAGAATAATATAATATTGTTTTTCTTTTTTAGCTTCCTATGAAAAGGCAAGGAAAAAATTAAAGGATGCCGAAGATTTATCAGATATAAATTCTTGCACTGAAACAGAAAAATATTTAAAAGAGACACGAAAAATCAGAGCTGCTAAAGCAAAGAGTGACTCATCGAATAGTAGTGATGAATTGGATGAATTATCTGAAATGGATGAATTACTCAAAAATATTCCAAAATTTTCGGAGAAACGAATAACTACTCATAGCGAAATAAGGAAAGTTATGCGAAAAGGTAAAAATCTAATGATATAGCAATAATAGATATTAAAAATGAGTAGCTTAGTATATAATAAACTAAAAAATTAATTTATAGAAAATGCGAATGTCTCTTGTGTAAAGAAACAAGTTGAAATAAATAAAAATATGTTTGGAATGGAAGATACCGAGCAGTACTCTAAGAAAATGACAAACAAAGATTTTCGTAAGTATAATCCTTTTAAAAAAAATACAAAAATGTAAAAATATAATGATAGTGTAATGAAAGTGGAAAGAGTAAAGAGAGAAGGAATAAAAATAAATTAACAAAAATTGGAAATTATTATCAAAAAATAATACAATAATAATGATAGTGAATATATAAAATAATAATAAATAAATAAAATAATGAAAATAGATAAGCTGATGTCAAATTATTAAATTTTTTTTTCAGAATTACAGCAATGTATGAGTTTTGGTAAATCAACATTAGATGTGCATACTTTGAAGAATAATGTACAAGGTTTGTGGATACATTAATATTTTTCACAATGATTAGAATAATATAACATATAAAACAAATAAAACGTGTACTACCTGTAGTACTCGAGGATAAATGTCGTTGCACCCCGCAGCAGAAAATAAATCTACATAAATTGATACAATTGTATTATTACAATTTCTAAAATCGTAATATATCCTACGTAATAGCGCACGATCGGAGGACTCTTTTAACTCATTTTAACGAAAACAAATAGTCTCATTTGTTTTTTCATTTCGTTTCGAAGATGATATATAACGACTTGAATAGTGATAAAAATCATTAAAATCTTTTTACAATGATCATATTAAATATATCTTGTGTAACACTTTTCCTAATCCTTTCTTATAAACTTTTTTTAGAATGCATAAGAATTTGATGACCAATTTCATTATTTTTACTTTTGTGAAAATCATCGATAAAAAATATCTTATCGGTTTAGTTCTTACGTTTACAGAATAAATATAAAGAAATAATAGTTATATTCAATACAAATCAGCTTTTTATAATAATGCTGATTGGTGTATAGTTTTTGTTTAGAAATTTCTGATAGATTCAAAAATTTATTCAATATGAATTACACTTATTAATTATCTTGATGTTGTAAAATTTCTTTCTTTTCTTAATATTAGTAGAATAAATTCTTTCCCTGGTGAAAATTAAACGCTTCTCGAAGTGTCAAAGAAGCGTAAACGAACAGAATAAACGCTTCTTAGAAGCTTCAATGACTTCCCATTAACTCTTCGCGATTTTAAATCTTCGTGCATATTTCTCGAACGCTCCATAAAGTGTATACGAAGCATTCCGTTACGCTTCCCTTACGCTTTAATATTTCATGTTTTCCTTTACGTTCCCCAAACGCTCCATAAAATGTGAACGAAGCACTCTGATATGCTTCCCACACACTTCAATGATTGACATTTAGAAACTCTTCATTTACACTTCCTAAACGCTCTATAAAATGTGAACGAAGCACTCCAATACGCTTCCCGCACACTTCAATGATTGACATTTTAGGAACTCTTCATTTACATTTCCTAAACGCTCCATAAAATGTAAACGAAGCACTCCAATACGCTTCCCGTACATTCAATGATTGACATTTTAGAAACTCTTCATTTACACTTCCTAAACGCTCCATAAAATGTGAACGAGACTCCAATACGCTTCCTATACACTTCAATGATTGATTGACTTAGAAACTCTTCATCCACATTTCTTCAACGCTTAAACACTGCACAAAACATGTATGAAATACTTTCCATACACTTTAACAATTTAAAGAAATATTTTTAAGGACGTCAAAGTTTCGCGCGAGCACGCAAGAGTCGAAGCGTTGAAGAAATGTGGAGTCAATCAATCATTGAAGTGTATAGGAAGCGTATTGGAGTCTTTCGTTCACATTTTATGGAGCGTTTAGAAAGTGTAAATGAAGAGTCTGTTAGTTCGTTCGTTTACCGCTACGCGCGCTATCTTTCTCTTATTTAAGTTTAGTTATGAAAATTATATAAAGAGTTTACAAAGAGTAACAAATAAGATTAAAGATATACTTCAATTTAATTTCTGATCTCGATGTAGGAGCTTCAGATATTAAATTGATTTTTATAAGTCGGACAAGTAAATGTCTGGCGAATAAACGAAAATAATCCGTTTATTACCTATTTAAAATGTAAAGTGCAATATTAACGGTACAGTATAAATATAGTAGAGTATAAACATTTCATTCGTATTCGCCAATAAGTTTGATGCCATTTCATTTACGTTCTTTAAAAATTATATTAGATATTTCCCCTGGCGAAAATAATTATCGGAGCGTAAGTCGAATGTAAGGAAAGAGTAACAGAAGTGTAAACGAAGCTTCTAGGAGGCGTAAATTGAAACAACGAAACGTAAACGAAGTGTTAACGCTTCATTTACGTTTCGTTGTTTCAATTTACGCCTCCTAGAAGCTTCGTTTACACTTCTGTTACTCTTTCCTTACATTCGACTTACGCTCCGATAATTATTTTCGCCAGGGGAAATATCTAATATAATTTTTAAAGAACGTAAATGAAATGGCATCAAACTTATTGGCGAATACGAATGAAATGTTTATACTCTACTATATTTATACTGTACCGTTAATATTGCACTTTACATTTTAAATAGGTAATAAACGGATTATTTTCGTTTATTCGCCAGACATTTACTTGTCCGACTTATAAAAATCAATTTAATATCTGAAGCTCCTACATCGAGATCAGAAATTAAATTGAAGTATATCTTTAATCTTATTTGTTACTCTTTGTAAACTCTTTATATAATTTTCACTCTTTCCTTACATTCGACTTACGCTCCGATATTTATTTTCGCCAGGGTTATTCATGTTTGTCGGAGAGTTCGATAACGTTTCGTTTACGTTCCTTAAGAAGTTTGATGACGCTCCGTTTACATTTGAAAGATATTTCGTTCACGCTTGTCGGAGAGTTTGATGACGCTTCGTTAACGCTTTTGTAACACTTAATAGCCGCTTCCTTTACGTTCCGATGTTTCAATTTACGCTTTTTAATAGCTTCGTTTACTTTTCCGTCACTTTTCCGTTACATTAGATTTACTCTCCAATTCATGCTTTGTTAACGCTCGATTTACATTTTATTTTCGCCAGGGTTTATTTTTCAGAATTACAATCAGAATCACAATCAGGAGCATTTCAACCATTAGAAAACTGGTCAACCAGAAGCGAGCAACAAATTACCGATTTAAACATTGATGATGATTTAGGTTAGGTATATATTAACTTATATTTTTTTTTATTTGAATGTATAATATACTTTATAATATACTTTTGATCTGTAATATTCATTTTTGTGTAATATTGTTTAGTATTGTCACATTTTCTTCGTGAATTATCGTGAATTTTATAATTGTGTAAAATTAACATTTTATATATTATTTACAGTAACTGAAAATTTTCGCCGATTTGTTATCAGAAAATTGATAAGTTTAGAGATAAAAATGAATATAATCCAAGGACATCAAAAGTCAATATCACAGAAACTATTAGTTAGTACCGTGGATTCAAAAGAAAAAGAAGACATTTTCCAAAATCTACCAATAAAAAATGAAAATGAACTCGAAATAATCGAAACAAAGTTAAACAACAATTCAACTTATAGAAAACATATGGTAAGTTATACTTCTGTTTTTATATAAATTAATTTTAAATATAGAATAATTTCAATTATATACCTTTGATGCATGGACTTAAAGACTTAGACTGCGCATCCCTATACAAAAGACTATCTTAAACATTAGAAAGAGAGCGATAGCGGTCGGATCTCTTTCTCTTTCTCTCCTTCAATTGTGCGAGAGAGAAAGAAATCTGACCGCTATCGCTCTTTCTTTCTAATGTTTAAGACAGTCTTTTGTATAGGAATGCGCAGTCTATTTCTTTAAGTCTATGCTTTGATGTTCTAAGTAAAATAAAATAAATGAAAATAATTGTAATTCAATAAATTCAATAAGTTAAAATAAATTCAACATTAAAACAATTCAATATTAAAATAATGAGATAATATAATGTAAACGTTTGCAACGTTAAAAAAGTAATATATAATATAAATCGATAAATATTAGTGCAAGATAATTTTATTACAAATATTCTAAAATCGCATATTATTTTAAGACTAACATATTAATCTTTTCTTATCTAAAAGCTTATTTGTATATATAAAGTTTTTCTTCATAATAATTTTCTATTGCATTTCTCAAGATTCGACTTTTCATCAAAGTATGTCTTCATTAGGGAGCGTCCGAAATGGCCACGCTCGAAATGGCCACGGGTAAATTTGACCACGTTCGAAATGGCCACGTTCGAAACGGCCACGTTCGAAACGGCCACGTTCGTAATGGCCACTCGTTCGTAATGGCCACGTTCGAAACGGCCACGTTCGAAACGGCCACGTTCGGAACGGCCACGTTCGAAATGGCCACGGATAGGTTAGGTTGTAATCGGACGACTGATACTTGTTCGATAAGATCCGAGGATGTAAGTTTCTTACCTTTAATTATTACGGTCGCCAGCTTGTTTATCCACCAACAAGCAAGGATATTTGGTTTGCAGAAAGCTGAGATCCCTGGAAAAGATCCTCTGGCCTCGCCTTACTGCGTCACGCCACCGTATCAAGTTACACAATGGCTGCCGACTGCGTCGTACTGCTTCGTCACGCCGCCGTATCTGGTTACGTGATGGCCGCCGACTGCGCATCAATGAAGAAATCTGCGATGTTTCCTCCTCGTGATTCCCTTCACTAATGTTTTCTCTGTTTCAGGTCGCCGCTGGATATCACCGTTGGACAGCCCTGGATTGATGACGTCACCGGACTGGATTCCCACAGGTAAGTCACCAACAAGTTAATATTTGTTTTACAAATATTTATTTATTGTTTTAGATCACCTCCGGACGGACTAGTCACTACCGGGATTTAGGATCTTTGATTTTATCGCTGGGATAAAATAAATTAACCGTCAATGTTCAATTTTAGTATTTAATAATATATTTAATAAACACAATTAAAAGAACTCGGGTTATAAATGTTTCGTCTTCAGAAAAACGGTTTTACAAAATGCACTGTCTCGCCGTACTCGCGATACGTATATTTCTCGGTTTATACGCTAATGAGACGCCCTCGAAATAAAACGCAATTAACACTTTATCGCTGTGTTCGCGGAACAATAATCTCGTCGTTACGATTTTTTAATGTATCGCACGCGTCCGGGAAAAAGCTCAATTAACACTTTATCGCCGTGTTCGCGGAACAATAATCTCGGTTTCGTAAGTTTTTTATTCTTCGAACGCGTCCGGGAAAAAAGCTCTAGAATGAGCTCTGCAGCTCCTTATATATGGGTCTCCCCACTCGTTTCATCCCCACCATCAACGCCAGTGGGCGTTTCCGCGCGTTCGTAGATGCTACGCGCTGCTAACAGAGCCGTTTTCCCATTGGTTTTCTCGATTTTCTATTGCGCAGGCGCGTTGCGCATGCGCGGTACAAGTTTTCGGCTGCGCAGGCGTCATATACATGCGCAGTCGGTCTCTTGCACTCGAGTGCCGTGCGCGTTTGCACTTTTCGCGTTTTAATGTTATTTAGCATGCGCAGTTATCTAATTTATGCGCATACAGTGTTTTTCTATCTTATTTACTTAGATTTATACTTTTTACTTGTTTATATGCTACGTTACATAAGTTTACTATTATTTTATTATATATATATGTTTTAATTATCTTATTTCTACCATAGTGCACTTTTATTGTGCACTATTTGCACTTTCGCTCTCTATGGCCTTTCTTTCACGTGTTTTTGCCATTTTACACGGTTAGCTTATTTTTTACAGGTTATAATAACAATCTTACAATATTTGTTTATGATAAATATATTTTCTTATTTCTACAGAGTATATTTGTATTTGGGTGGGTCCGGCATATCTCCGTCCTCCTTCTTTTCCCCCGTATCCTTCTCCATCAGTCTGAACGGGATGAGCTTTCCGTCGGGGCTCAGGATCATAGTTTTGCTGGTGGATCTATATACTTCTTTATCCTTGTTCATCCCCGATGTCCCTGGCGTCGGCTCCGGTGTCCTGGCTTCCTGGGGAGTTGGGGTTCGTGATTTGGTCGGTTTCACTTCCCCGGCCAAGCCGTCTTGCCGCGACTTCACGTTGTGGTGAGATGGCTTTTTCCTATTGCTGTCCTTCTCTTTTTCAGGGCTTTTAGGTCTCTTCGAAGATCTTAGTTTTCTCGCCTCTTTTATAATCTTCACTTCCTTTATCTTGGGTTTAGCTTTTATTTTTTCTGCTAATTGTTCCAAGGAGATGTTTTCTTTGTTGTTCTGTGGATCTTCCACTGTTATTTCGTTAATTATTTTGCCATCTATTGTCGCTTTATCTTCAATGCTTTCTGTTGTGCCCTCTTCTTTTTCGCCATACTTGTAATTAACATTACATTTGTTGTTTTGTATACTAATTGTCCCTTGTATTTTAACGTTATCATTTGCCTGTTTGGACAATTTCTCTGTCATTACGATTGTCGTAATTCTATATAATTGTTCTCCGTTTTTATTTTTTATGATAGCTGTATTTTTATGGGTGTCCGTAGCGTCTCGCATCCTCAGGTTGTCGTAGATAGTATCTAGCACCAATGTCGTTCTCTGGGATTCCTCGCGCCACTCCTGATCCATTTTTTCAATGTTGAATTCCTTGTCTCCGTCACTGTCTGATGACAACATGCAATCTTTGAGAAGCTGTATTCTTTGTTCTCTTAATCTTTTTATCGCCTCTGTTAGCTTTTAAAATCGATTTTTCTAACAACCTGTTTTCTTCCTTTTTCAGGTCCTCCCGTGGATCGTTATGGTTCTCGTCCATCGTGGATTCTTCTTCCGTCGTCTTTTCTTTGCTCGATTTTCTTTCCTGATGCTTTGTTAACCGCTCGTCGGTATGCTGCCTACTGCCAGTCTCTTGCGCCGCCATGACACTAAAGGTTAGGTCGGTTTGTTCGTTATTGGTACGCTCGTGCGCCTTAGCGATTATTTCTAGTAGTTTATCTTTTAATTGGCTAACCGCTATTTCTCTATAAGTTTCTATCGAATTAAGTAAATTTTGTTTTAAATCGACTCTTTTCTCGATCGTATAAGTTTTATTTAATTTACCGTTCATCGGTGTACTCGTTATCAAATTTAATTTATTTAGAAATTCCTTTTTCAGTGATAAATTAAAATTAGAATTTTCGCATGTGGAATTAAGCTCGCTTATTTTCGTTTCTGTCAGTTCGCTCGCACTTAATTCTAACGCTTTATTGTGTATCTTAGTGTTCTTAAATTGTTCGATTGCACTTTTCTGCACTTCTCTGTTTATTAACTGTTCGTTAGTATTTTTATTATTCTCTCGCACGCAATTTTCCTTATTTCCTACGCACGGTTCTATTTTATTGTCTCTAAATTGTCCTTTTGCCATTTTTTGGCTATCTTCGCCGAACTTTGATTCGGTTATATTATTATCGCACACTGACTCTACTTTGTCACTAGTACGTTTTATTTTATCATTTAGCACATCTTTCGCATCTTTTATCTCCTTTTCGCTATTATTTACGCTCGGAAATGACTTTTCGCGAACTGCACTTTTTACACTTTCTTTGTAGATATCTGCACTTTCGGGTTCTTTCTTGACCTCGATGATCTGTACTTCCTCTCCATCGGATTTCGGCTCGTTCTGATGTCGTCCTTCCTTCTCAGGCTCGTTCGACGTCTTTCCCTCTCTGCTTCGCCGCTCCATGGATTGGGTTACATTTTTATGACTTTTCAGACATTCCGCGTACAGCTTTTTCATTTCAGCTGCACTGTAGCTTTTATTCCATTTGGTTAATTCAAAATTGTCTGATTTTTCCTGGGCTATACGTTTAAGTCCAAGTTTTTTACAAACGTGACGCCCCACAATAATATATGGTTTGTCATGTTGTATTACTACGGCTTCCTCGTAGGTTTTCTCGAATTTCACTTCGATATTTAGTCCAACTGCTTTGAACTTTATTTTCCTTTCGTTTCTTAAGTACGAAGGAATACTTTTGGTATTGTATATTCTTCTTAACTTTTTGTCTTTTTCGATGATCTCTAATGCCTTTCTTGTTATGACATTAAATTCACCTCTGAAATCTGGCAATAACTTTAACGGAATATTATTTACTAATCCGTCGATAGTTACTTCTTTTTCTTTGTCGGAAATAAATCTGGATATGCGTATTATATGACGCATTCCTTTTTCACTTATTTGACCTGATCTTTTTCTTCTCAGGTTCCTTTCTACGCTGGATTCCGTGATGTTGTCGTCGGTTCCGTCATCCTTGGCTGCTCCTGGTATCTGCACCTCCTGCACTCCGGACTCTTCTGGTTCCTTGGACAAATCTTTGGATTTTTTGGTAAGTGTGTTTGTTTTTTGGTTTTCCTTATCTAATTCCGCTTTTCTTTTCAGGTTTTTGCAGAATTCTTCGATTTCCTGTCTTTGAGGTTCTTTCGCTACTCGATTGACTGAAATCATGTTTATTCTTGCCACCGGTTTTAATTTTGCTTCCCGGTGAGGCCTTAGTAATCGAGAATTAAAAATTCCGATTGTATTTCCTTCTTCGTCCTCCACGGCGTAGGCATTCGGTCTGACCTGGGCTCTAATTTGAAATGGTCCATCGTATACCAGATGTATCTTTTTCGTGAGCCTGCGGCTCGCATCGCTTCTTCGATGGATTTTCACCCATACTTTCTGCCCCTGAACGTAGACTTCCGCCTCTCCATGTTTGTCGGTTTGCTTTTTCCGCTGACCAGCTCGCTTTTGAAGAACGTTCGCTGCGCTTTCTATCTTTCTCTCCAGCTGAAGATCTTCGTCTTCCTCCTGGTCCTCCTCTGGGTAGAGTCTTGGATCCATCGGTAAGTATCCTTCCTGTTCCGGGTGTAGTTCCAGTGGTACACACTCCGTACTTCGGTGTTTTGTGGAATTGATAGTTTTCTCCGTCCTGGGGATTATTTTGTTCCAAGACGTGTGTCGGTCATGCGCGTATACTCTGATTATACGTCCGAGTTCACGCATAACTCTCTCGACGGGGTTGCTCTGCGGGTTGTATGGCGTGGTCTTCCTGATTATGAACCCCATGTTTTCCGCGAACTCCCTCCATCGGTTGGTTATAAATTGGCCTCCGTTGTCCGATAGAATTTCCTCTGGGACTCCCAGTTGCGGAAAATGTTCTAGCTGTAACGCGTCCATTATAGCGTCGAGTTTTTGACTCTTCATCGGATACAACTTTGTCAATTTAGAAAACTGGTCCATTACTACCAGTATATATTTGAATCCTTTTGGCGTCTGTGGCAACGGACCAAATATATCAATTGAAATTACTTTGCCCGGTCTTTCCGGTAGGACAAAGTATTCTACTCCCCGCGTGGGTCGTGTGTAATATTTCGTCGCTTGGCACGTGTCACACGATGCAACAACGTCCCTTACTAGCCTTTCTAGATTTTTAATTTTGAAATATTTACTCGCGAAATCCGCGATTTTATCAGTTCCATAGTGTAGAAGATAATCATGGATTTTATTAATTAACTCCCAACTAATATTTTCCGGAACTATTATTTTTTCTCCCGACGTTTCGCGTATTCGAACTAGTTCGTCGCGTATGTAAACGTTTAAATCGTCTCGCGTGAAGTTATGCAACGTTTGGCACTCTTCTTGAGCTCGTACGATTAATTCGCACCATGTTGCGGTGTCGAGTTCATCGTTTGGTTTAGCTATTGCAGCTATCCTTTTTAACGATTTTTCTTGTTTTACGTACCCGTTATTTATGTTACGCCGCGATAGTGTGTCCGCGATAACATTTTCTTTTCCGGGTATATGGCAAATTTCTATGTCGAATTCGTTAAGAAACGTTATCCATCTCGCGATCCTTGAACTATCGTCCGCGCACGCCGATAAAAATTTTAACGCGCGGTGATCTGTATGGATTTTTACACGCCTTCCCAACAAACTAGCATACCATTTCCTGAGTGCCCACACCATTGCCAAACATTCTAGTTCGGTTATAGTGTAGTTAAGTTCTGCACCCTTTAAGCTGCGGCTAGCATAAGCCACAGTGTATTTTACGTCACTGTTGTCTTCGTATTGATACAGCATCGCACCGAGTCCAAACTTCGACGCATCCACATAAAGTCCAAATTTGAAATCTGGTCGTATTATGTAGAGTTTCGGCGCTTTTTCAAACGCTCTTTTAATTTTTTTGAATGCTTTGTCGGCTTCTTCCGTCCATTCAAATTTAATGCCTTTGCATAGCATTGACTCTAAAGGTTTGGTTAACGCGGCTAAATTTTTAATGAATCGCCTATCCCAATTTACAAGACCGAGAAACGCTTGTATTCCTTTTTTATTACGCGGTGTCTCGAATTCCTGTATTGCTTTTTTGGTATCATCGTTCATTTCAGCCTGTATGCTGTCAAATTTATGACCGAGAAATTTTATTTCCGGTTTAAAGAATTCACATTTTTCCAAATTTAATTTGAATCCCACGTTTTTTAGTTTTTCCAATACGTAGTTTATGTGGAAAATATGTTCTTCTCTTGTATCTGACGCGATTAAAATATCGTCCAGATAAATTATTGTGAACGAGTCACAATCATCCCCCAACGCTTTATTCATAGCCCTGGTGAATGCCGATCCTGACGTTTTTAATCCGAATGGCAACCTTCGGAAAACGTAGGTTTGGTTGTCAAAAAGAAAACCGGTATACTTTTTACTGTCGTCTGTCAGCGGTATCTGCCAGAATGCGCTTGTCACGTCCAAAGTCGAAAAAAACTTTTTATTTCCTATTCGTCGGAAAACTTCTTCGATCGTTGGAGGTTGATCATGCTCGTTACACATTCTTTTATTCAGTTCTCGCGCGTCTAGACACAGTCTAATTTCCCCCGATTTTTTAATCACGACTACTAACGGATTAATGAATTGAGTCGATGATTTTTCGATTATCCCGGCCTTTTGCAGGTCTTTGAGATGTTGTCTTACCTTTGATCGATGAGCATCCGGTACTGGATATGGCTTCATTCGGAAAGGTCTGTCGTGGTTCATAAGGATTTGATGGGAATAATGATTTACACACCCTATCCTATTTTCGAACACACTCTCGTGTTCACGCAAAATTTTATTAAAACATTCCTCTGTCTCTTCTACGGACAGAGCAAATATCTCTGCGCGGTGTTGCTTTCCGTCGCGGAATTTTATTAACACGTCATTCGGTTCGCAATATACCGCGATATAATTCTGTCGCATGAAATCTAGTCCTAGAATTATATTATATGCGAGTGTCTTTGCTACTACGAATTCGTGTGTAAATTCCTTGTCGCAAAATTTAAAAGTAATTTGCGCTCTATTCGCGGCTGTTTGCGCTTTATCGGTGAACGCTCCTACGAGTGAAAATTTTCGTAGCGGTATCACGCGAGTTATCGCTTTTATTTCGATAAGCGAATCAAATAATGCTTTCGTCATTGCGGATATTTCGGCACCGGTGTCGAGCAATGCTTTTACACTCAATTCACCGACCTCAATATCAATATACGCGGAACCGATCGATTTTTTCTTCTTTTGATCTTCTCGCGTTAGTTCATCGACTTCGTCGATTATTTTATTTATACGCACGGAAGGTATTTTATTTTTATTCGTTTTAACCGTTTCCGTAGGTAAAATGTCCTTGGATTGGTCTTGGACCTTCTCCCGTAATTTCGCTTTATGCGTAATTGATGTGCGTCGTAACACATTACCGCGTTTGACTTTATCGTCTTTAACGCTATTCTTTTTTATTATCGCGTCGCAATATTTATTAGTATCACGCGTCGCTTCGTCGCGCTCAGGCGTATCACCTTTCACGCATTCTCTGTCTCTTTCTAACGGTGCGTCACGGTACTTCGCCGTGCTGCGCATCGCTTCGCCGCGCTCAGGCGTATCGCCTTTCACGCGTTCTCTCTCTCTCTCTACTGTTGCGTCACAGTGCTTCGCCGCACTGCGCGTCGCTTCGCCGCGCTCAAGCGTATCGTCTTTCACGCGCTCTCCCCCTCTCTTCTAACGACGTATCTGGATTTTTAACCATTTTACGCGTTTTCTTTTCGCGCACGACAATTTTGTCTTTTACGCGTTTGTTAATTTTGGGACTTTCCGTCGTTCTGGTTATTTCCGTCTCGACGTCGCTTTGGATTTTATTTTCCGTATTTTCTTCGACGCTTTCGACTAACCATTCGCCGTTTGCTGCCCCATTATCGCTTGGATTAAATTCATTATCGGCAATTTCTTCGATTAACGTTTTTTCCGTTTTAGCGCTTACTTTTATTTTGTCGATTTTTTTAAATTTACCGTCGCGATGTTTTCCGTCTTTATTTTCCGTCGCGCTGTCGGATTTTTCATCCTTTTCGACGTGGATTTTAAGTTTTGCGAATCGCTGTGCATTTACGCGGTCACGCTCTACTTTATTTTTATTTTCTCGCTTATTCGGCTTTTGTCGGTTCGCACGAATTACAGCGAGTTTCGGCGATTTTTCCTCGCCATTGTCGTCCTCATCGGACTGTTCGGCTTGGCTTTCCGCTTTAACGACCGCCAGATTACGCTGCGTGGAAAAACCCTTGTTGAACGCGGTTTTATCCGTTTTCGCGGCCACGTTATTATCTTTCGGTTTCTCATTTTTTCGCGCAGTCTCGTCCGTATGATCGCCCTTCGCGTAATAGCTCTTGCCGTCGCTTTCCTTCGATTTCTCGAAATCTTTATTTTTCGTATATTTATTATTATACGATTCTTTCGATTCATCTCCGCGGTTCGGTTTCTTTTCCTCCGCGGTTTTATTTTTATTCCACGGTTTTATCGCACCTTCGCGTTTTTTATCCGTCGGAACTTTGTCTTTAATCTCGCGTTTCTTCGCGTCGAATAATTTCTTATTCCGCTCACGCTCGATTTCGATCTCGTCAAGAAGTTGAACGAAATCTTCGACATTTTTGACCGTCGTTGGTCTTATTTCGCGCGCGACACTATTTCCAAAATGTCGTTTAACGCATCGTATTATTTCTTTATCCGTCATCGGCGGATCCAGACATTTCGCCTGTTTCATTATATTTAACGCGTATTCGGCCATTGTTTCCGTACCGTTAGCGTTATATTTTCCGGTATACATTTCTTCCCGAAATCTAGCTTGTTGTTCCTCGTTCCAGTAATGCTGGATGAACAATTCTTTAGCTTCATCGATCGTGTCGGGTTCTCTGACTTCGAACCACGTCGATGCAGATCCTCGCATGCATTTTGCGAAGAAATAGATTTGATCGATTTCCCCGACATTTTCGTATTCCACGATTCGTTCGAAACGCTTAATGAATTTTATCGGATTCTGTCGATCGGTTCTTCCGAAAAATTTTAAATCTTCGAAAGGATTTTTTAACCAGCCTCCACGCGGTAATCGCGCATTTAAGACTGCGTTTTCAGCAATTTTGACAACGCTCGACGCCGTTTCCTCTTTTCCGCGTTCCGTCGCTACGTCACTTACCGAAGAGGCTTCGTGACTTTTGCCGTCGCGTCTAGATTCTACGATTTGCGTCTCTAACGCGTCTAATTTTTTGCTTAATTTGACGAATAATTCCCAGAAGTCTCTGTCCCTAGGAATTTCCGTCTCTTTTCCGCTTGCGTTTTCCGCGTCGCGAAATTCTTCTCTCTCCTCGTTCACGCGTTTTGCTTGCGCTCGAGTGAGAATATTATCTCTCGATTTGACAGGTGATCGCATCACTCGCGCGCCCGTCGCTTCGATTTGCATCTTGTCGCTTTCCTTTTGAATCGACATTCTGCTTATTTTTTTATATTTGCGCGTATACTACTCTCCCGTCGGCTAACACGCGAACTATGAGTCACACGCCCGCTTAGTCGTCGAATCGTTTTCTGAAAAGCGTCGCGAAATTATTCCGCACGTTTTCCGTTTCAACTTTCGGCACACACGAAAATGACTGTCCTGTCACGGTCGCCAAGTTTTAACGTTTGACGGTTTTTGAGTTATAGCGTTACTTGCTAAACTCGCGGATACGTCGCCGTACGACGAACGCTCGCAATTACCGCAAACCCACGGATCGATGACGATCGGACTTCGAGATCCTACTTCTACAAATCCGGAAGACGCGGTTTTTTCCGAGAATAGACACGCACAAACGCACACTCGCGCCCAATATAACTGTAATCGGACGACTGATACTTGTTCGATAAGATCCGAGGATGTAAGTTTCTTACCTTTAATTATTACGGTCGCCAGCTTGTTTATCCACCAACAAGCAAGGATATTTGGTTTGCAGAAAGCTGAGATCCCTGGAAAAGATCCTCTGGCCTCGCCTTACTGCGTCGCGCCACCGTATCAAGTTACACAATGGCTGCCGACTGCGTCGTACTGCTTCGTCACGCCGCCGTATCTGGTTACGTGATGGCCGCCGACTGCGCATCAATGAAGAAATCTGCGATGTTTCCTCCTCGTGATTCCCTTCACTAATGTTTTCTCTGTTTCAGGTCGCCGCTGGATATCACCGTTGGACAGCCCTGGATTGATGACGTCACCGGACTGGATTCCCACAGGTAAGTCACCAACAAGTTAATATTTGTTTTACAAATATTTATTTATTGTTTTAGATCACTTCCGGACGGACTAGTCACTACCGGGATTTAGGATCTTTGATTTTATCGCTGGGATAAAATAAA
This sequence comes from Camponotus pennsylvanicus, assembly GCA_023638675.1. Taxonomy (NCBI): domain Eukaryota; kingdom Metazoa; phylum Arthropoda; class Insecta; order Hymenoptera; family Formicidae; genus Camponotus; species Camponotus pennsylvanicus. The sequence continues at coordinate 75,023 of JALHBL010000127.1, forward strand.
TTAACCGTCAATGTTCAATTTTAGTATTTAATAATATATTTAATAAACACAATTAAAAGAACTCGGGTTATAAATGTTTCGTCTTCAGAAAAACGGTTTTATAATATGCACTGTTTCGCCGTACTCGCGATACGTATATTTCTCGGTTTACGCGCTAATGAGACGCCCTCGAAATAAAACGCAATTATACACTTTATCGCTGTGTTCGCGGAACAATATTCTCGTCGTTACGATTTTTTAATGTATCGCACACGTCCGGGAGTTGGGGTGCGTGAC
>JALHBL010000128.1:0-46195 GCA_023638675.1 Camponotus pennsylvanicus
CGCCGCGGATCCCCCTTCCCCGCGCGGTCGCTCGCGCCGCGGATCCCCCCTTCCCGCGCGGACCTCCTCGTCCATCGCTCGCGCCGCGGATCCCCCCTACCCGCGCGGACCCCCTCGTCCATCGCTCGCGCCGCGGATCCCCCCTACCCGCGCGGACCCCCTCGTCCATCGCTCGCGCCGCGGATCCCCCTTCCCCGCGCGGACCCCCTCGTCCATCGCTCGCGCCGCGGATCCCCCTTCCCCGCACGTGATGTCATCATGCCCCGCACGTGACGTCATCATCCCCCGCGTGACGTCATCATCCCCCGCACGTGACGTCATCACCCCCCGCACGTGACGTCACCCCCCTCGTGACGTCACCCCCCTCGTGACGTCACTCCTCCGCGTGACGTCATCCCCCCGCGTGACGTCACCCCCCGCGGGTTTCCCCCTCGCCCCTCACCCCCCTTCGGAGCCCCTGGGTTAGAAACCTCCTAGTATTACTACTACAATTAATATATAAATATATTAAAAATTATATATATAAGTATTAATATGTAAATATATTATGAATTATATATGAGTATTATGAGTATATATCTTTTCTGCTATCAGTTATACAGGGAGTATCGCTTTAATCGCCCCATACATTTTGTAGAGGTAGAATGGATTAAACCGAGGAAGAAATTATAAAGTTATTTTGTTATATTCTCAATAATTAATGAGAAATTAATTTAAGAAGATCGGCGAATCCACGCGAGTAGAAGCGCGCTGCGAGAAGAGACCTCCCTGCTGTAACATGATACGGACCGCGCGACGAAGCGATGGGAGGAGCGTCGCGGCGAACGTCGGAGCCTCGCCGCATCGCCGCTCCGCACCTATCTACAAAGAACAACGCCTCATACGCGCTCGTAATGTTAAAGCCCCGCGTTGAAATATTCTCTCTCTCTCTCTCTCTCAATCATTTAATCAATAAATCAAAATAAATCTTTCTCTCGCGCTATCTCTCTCTCGCGGAATAAAAAATTTTGTTATCATTTCCGCACCACCTTGCGGTAGATAACACGGCGCATTTTTTTAAAGTGGTATCCCTAGTAGGTCTAATCCACTCTCATATTTTAATGTAATAATTGCTCGAAGTGCCTCCCTCGTTCTCGTAAACAGAGTTCGACTCTTCGAGTAATATTACGCGTCGCGCGATACGCCATTTCCGGCGTGATGGTATTAAAAGCTGCAAGAATTGCTTCTCGTACTTCAGCTTCTGTACCATCACGCGTGTGCTCGATTAAATCTTTTATGTGGCCCCGCACGAAATAATCGAGCACATTCAGATCTGGCGATCGCGCCGGCCAAATGATTGGGCCACCTCGACCCATCCATCGATCCGGATAATGTGCGTCTAAAAACGTGCGTGTTTGCTGAGAGAAATGTGCAGGAGCCCCGTCATGTTGGAAAATAATTTCTGCTCTTACATAGAGAGGAATATCTTCGAGGAGAGCAGGCAACTCATCTCGAAGAAAATTCCTGTATATTTCTCCATTTAAACGAGGCGGTAAGAAATAAAGACCGATCTAAAAATCACCAAAAAAAATTGATTTGTTAAAGTCGCGAAATTCCTTAACTTAAGTTTAATTTAAATTTTAATTTAATTCTAAATAAATTTATTACTTACAATTCGGTCCGCTATTATTCCTGCCCACACATTTATTGCCCAGCGATATTGAAACACACGTTCTCGAACAGCGTGCGGATTTTTTTCCGCCCAGAACAAAAAGTTACGACTATTAAACACACCGTTCGGTGTGAAAGTAGCTTCATCACTCCATAAAATGCGGTCGGGGAAAAAATCATTCCGCCGACATTGAGCGAGAAACCCTGTGTGTATTTCGTCAATTATTAACATTTAGTAATTCCTTTTTAATGCAAAAAAAAATTTAATCGCAAAAAAAACATTAAAATAAGATAATAATAATACCTTCACAAAAATAGACGCGCTGTTCTTCGTCTCTCGGTAAAAGTTGTTGCACTCGCTGGTGGTGATACGGGTGCAATCCGTTTCGGCGTAAAGTACGGTGCACCATGCTTTGCGAGAGACCGAGCATTTTAGCCACACGACGCACGCTGTTTCGAGGGTTTTCCTCGAATACTCGCAAGATTTGTTCTTCTTCGTTTACACGAATTTGCACTACATGTCCAGCATTTCGCCGATCCAACATAAGATTTCCAGATTCCATAGCACGTCGAATGCATCTTAGAATTGTTTTATGGTCTGGATGTCGCTCACGCTCGGGGAATCGCTCCGCGTAAAGTCGAGCCGCGGCACGAGCATTTGAAACAAATAAATGTTCGTAGAAATTGAACAGCGTTCATTTGTTATCAGTTTTCTTTTGATTCGTAATTCGTTGTACCACAACAGTAAGTGCCCAGCATCCGACTTGTATGTCTCGTCGCCGTGCGTCTGAATCTTACGAAATTATTAAAAAATGGCAGAATATACTGCACAGGAGTATACAAATATGATAATCTTATACGGAGCAGCCGGAGAGAATGCTCGTGCCGCGGCTCGACTTTACGCGGAGCGATTCCCTGAGCGTGAGCGACATCCAGACCATAAAACAATTCTAAGATGCATTCGACGTTCTATGGAATCTGGAAATCTTATGTTGGATCGGCGAAATGCTGGACATGTAGTGCAAATTCGTGTAAACGAAGAAGAACGAATTTTGCGAGCATTCGAGGAAAATCCTCGAAACAGCGTGCGTCGTGTGGCTAAAATGCTCGGTCTCTCGCAAAGCATGGTGCACCGTACTTTACGCCGAAACGGATTGCACCCGTATCACCACTAGCGAGTGCAACAACTTTTACCGAGAGACGAAGAACAGCGCGTCTATTTTTGTGAAGGTATTATTATTATCTTATTTTAATGTTTTTTTTGCGATTAAATTTTTTTTTGCATTAAAAAGGAATTACTAAATGTTAATAATTGACGAAATACACACAGGGTTTCTCGCTCAATGTCGGCGGAATGATTTTTTCCCCGACCGCATTTTATGGAGTGATGAAGCTACTTTCACACCGAACGGTGTGTTTAATAGTCGTAACTTTTTGTTCTGGGCGGAAGAAAATCCGCACGCTGTTCGAGAACGTGCGTTTCAATATCGCTGGGCAATAAATGTGTGGGCAGGGATAATAGCGGACCGAATCGTAAGTAATAAATTTATTTAGAATTAAATTAAAATTTAAATTAAACTTAAGTTAAGGAATTTCGCGACTTTAACAAATCAATTTTTATTGGTGATTTTTAGATCGGTCCTTATTTCTTACCGCCTCGTTTAAATGGAGAAATATACAGGAATTTTCTTCGAGATGAGTTACCTGCTCTCCTCGAAGATATTCCTCTCTATGTAAGAGCAGAAATTATTTTCCAACATGACGGGGCTCCTGCACATTTCTCTCAGCAAACACGCACGTTTTTAGACGCACATTATCCGGATCGATGGATGGGTCGAGGTGGCCCAATCATTTGGCCGGCGCGATCACCAGATCTGAATGTGCTCGATTATTTCGTGTGGGGCCACATAAAAGATTTAATCGAGCACACGCGTGATGCTACAGAAGCTGAAGTACGAGAAGCAATTCTTGCAGCTTTTAATACCATCACGCCGGAAATGGCGTATCGCGCGACGCGTAATATTACTCGAAGAGTCGAACTTTGTTTACGAGAAGGAGGGAGGCACTTCGAGCAATTATTACATTAAAATATGAGAGTGGATTAGACCTACTGGGGATACCACTTTAAAAAAAATGCGCCGTGTTATCTACCGCAAGGTGGTGCGGAAATGATAACAAAATTTTTTATTCCGCGAGAGAGAGATAGCGCGAGAGAAAGATTTATTGATTAAATAGTTGAGAGAGAGAGAGAGAGAGAGAGAGAGAGAATATTTCAACGCGGGGCTTTAACATTACGAGCGCGTATGTGCCGTTGTTCTTTGTAGATAGGCGCGGAGCGGCGATGCGGCAAGGCTCCGACGTTCGTCGCGACGCTCCTCCCATCGCTTCGTCGCGCGGTCCGTATCATGTTACAGCAAGGAGGTCTCTTCTCGCCGCGCGCTTCTACTCGCGTGGATTCGCCGATCTTCTTAAATTAATTTCTCGTTAATTATTGAGAATATAACAAAATAACTTTATAATTTCTTCCTCGGTTTAATCCATTCTACCTCTACAAAATGTATGGGGCGATTAAAGCGATACTCCCTGTATATGACATAAAATGGTTAATTAATATTCACATCATGTCATATATACTATTTTTTATATATATTTGCATTATATATTTTGTATTATATTTTTCACAATTTCTTTATGTACATATATTCAAGTTTTATTGAATTTAATTTATATTACATATTATAATGTGTTAGAAAGAGAACGAAAACCAAAGGAGAGAATGAGAGGAAAGTACAGATGGCAATACTAGTATACTCGCTGACTTCGCGCATGCGCATTTCATTTTATGCTACACAAACTTCAAAGGTGCCGACAGGGAGTTCCGCTACTGTATATACTGTGCTTTCAGCAAGCATCAACTCGTTGATTGCAAGCTGGCAGATTTAATTTAAAAACTAAAGTCCACATATTACGTAAAAAATATGTAAAACAAGAATAAAGAGTTTTAAGGTTACTAAATCATGGCGTAATTCCTTCGCACATATTTCCATCCTTTGCGCTATCTCTCTCGCGCTAGTTATAAGTTTTTATCGTTCTCTCTTTCGTAAGCGATCATCTCGACCGAGTGGGTTCCGTTAGCGCACGGTGCGATAGCGCACCAACCCGATAGCACACGAAAAATTGACACAATTCCCGATAGCGCACCAACCCGATAGCCCACGTCCCGATAGCACACAAAGTAAATCGCGCACAATCCCGATAGCGCACCAACCCGATAGCACACCAACCCGATGATTGTGCGCGATTTACTTTGTGTGCTATCGGGACGTGTGCTATCGGGTTGGTGCGCTATCGGGAATTGTGTCAATTTTTCGTGTGCTATCGGGTTGGTGCGCTATCGCACCGTGCGCTAACGGGACTTTCCCATCTCAACCTATCGTTCCCTCTCTCTCGCACGCGTTCTCCTCGCACTATCGTTCCCTCTCTCTCGCACGCGTTCTTCTCGCGCTATCGTTCCCTTTCTCTCGCACGAGTTCTCCTCGCGCTATCGTTCTCTCTCTCTCGCACGCGTTCTCCTCGCGCTATCGTTCCCTCTCTCTCGCACGCGTTCTCCTCGCGCTATCGTTCCCTCTCTCTCGCACGCGTTCTCTTCGCGCTATCGTTCCCTCTCTCTCGCACGAGTTCTCCTCGCGCTATCGTTCCCTCTCTCTCGCACGCGTTGTCTTTCAAAGGAATGCAGCTGTTTATATTGTTTATAAACCGGACATCGGCATATGTAATACTGTTTATACCACGGTCTTACATACAGGTCTGAGCACTCCTTGGGTGCGTTCCGTTTCACGCATAATGCGCATAGATAACATAGAGAATCGTTCCGTTTCAATCAATGCGCGCATCGATAGCGCACAGAATTCCCTAAACCCCCACCACTTCTCGCGCATCAGCTGTGCATCAGCTACCACAGCTCAAACGTGAAGCGTTTGATGTGTAAATTAATATGCCCGCGAAAAACAAGTCTTCCTATGGTGTGTTGTCTCTCTGGAAAAAATGGAAAAGGAATTAATAGAATTTCCCGTCATCATTGATGATACTAACGAAGTTCTTACTCTATTTCTTAATAAAGAAACTGCTGCGAGGACTAACCAAGGTATTGAAATAAATACAATTAATATATTTACAAAGAGAGAAAGATGTTATTATAACCTCGAAAGTAATTTTACAGATGAAGAGTTTCTGCGAAGTATTATAAATAAATACCAGCAGAATATATTAATGGATCAAAAGATGCAATGTCTGATTGTGACACAGAACCAAAAACAAGTATAGTTTTTCACAATTTAACATTTTGCTAAACAATATATATATATATACATATATGTACAACAATTATACATATATATACATATACACATATATGGATTTTATAATAAAATTTAATTTATGACTTATTTATAAAATTTTAGATGAGTCGAACTCAAAAAGTTTTGTGTGGCCTGATGCTGCAGTATTTCTGCTTATTGAATTATACAGAGAAAAAGATTCCGAATTTAATACTTGAAAGAGGCATAATGTTATCTGGGCTGAAATTGCTGTTCAAATGAAAGAAAACAATGAGAAATATGCAGTTACTGGATTACAATGCTCTACAAAATTTGCTGACTTGAGACGAACATACAAAAATATATACGAACAAAACAAAAAGAGTGGCAACTCTTATAGTAGTTGGGCTTTTTATTCAGTAAGTATATATAAAACATGTTTATAAAAATACTATATATTGTATATATCGACTTATGAAACTGATTTTGTAGGTGATGGATTCACTAATTGGTGAGAAGGCTTATATAAAACCTCCAACGGAAGCATCTAGCGAAGGTCCAACATCACTGATGTTCGAAAATTCTTCATCAGATTTTTCATCTGCATTGCTTCTTTCGGAGAATTTACGAAGTAATAATATATAAAACTAAACCACGATGTATAAGTAAAAGTTGCTTTTATTTATCCATAATAGTCAACGTTTATATTGATGTATGTTGCAGGTGCACCTAAAAAAAGACGGATAGAAAATATTTTAGAAAATTATATTAACGATATAAAGTTTGAAAGGAAAAATATAAAAGAGCAACGAGAAAAAGAAAGAAAGAAGAGAGAAGCAAAATACGAAGAAAAAAAGAAACAAAGTGAAAGAATGCATAATAACAATGGAAATACAAAAATCACTACTTGCCGTCCTGCAGACATTAGCAAATAAGAAGTAAAAATAAAACATTTACTTACTGTTGTTGCAATTGTATGTGCACTGTGATATTAATATATCTTATTATAATATAATATAATATAATATATCTTATAATTTTTAGAATATATATCTTATATAATTAATATATGTTATAGTTCTTATAATAAAAATGAAAATATTTATTTACTGTCGCAAATATGTACTGTGTACGTGCACTGTAATATTATAATATTCTTATAATTACATTTAATAAAAATATAATTACATAAATATATAAAATCTGATAATTTCTTTTATAACATAATTTATTATAAATCTTACATACAATATTTTCGACTATAATATAATTTTACATATAATCTATAATTAATATAATCTATAATCTATAATTAAGTACACAATATAGTTACATTTCTTGAAGTACCTGAAGAATATTTTCTGAATGATTTACAAATTACACATTATATTTTCATTTGTAGAGCATTCATAATTCTTATTCTCTTTTCTTTTCCTAATTCTACTGCATTGTCGTGACCGACAAAGTTGACTTCCTCATTACGTGTAAATACCATACCCATAGGCATCTCATCATTTCGGAGCAGGCAAATATTATGTAGCACACAACATGCTAAAATAAATTCTGGAATTTTTTTAGTGTCTGTTAATGGCAAACAGTCCAGAAGTATCCTGAAACGCATTTTAAGGGATCCAATAGCACGTTCAACTGCCATTCTCGTCGACGACAAACAATAATTAAAATTTTTTTGCCGATCCGTTAAATGTCCATTATCTCGAAAAGGCACCATTATGTGAGGATGAATGCCATATGCAGCATCTCCGATAATATGTGAATCATTTGGAAAATATTCTTCTGGCAATGTAACAAATTGGGCTACTGCCGAGTTCCGAAAGACTCGAGAATCATGGACTGATCCAACTTGTCCAGCATATACATGTGTAAAATAATAAAGAGAATCACATACTACTTGTACATTAATAGAATGGAAACCCTTTCGATTTATGTACGAATTAGCATCTTTAGAGGGAGCTCGGATTTTAATGTATGTCCCATCAATAGCTCCGATTACATTGGGAAAGCCACATGATCTTTCGAATCGTTCCATTACATTTACAGCAACTTGATTTTTTGGCCATGTAATAAATCGAGGTGCAACACAATGAAGAGCATAAGTAACACGTCTTAATGCTCGAAAAGCAGTTGCTTTACCGACTCCAAATTTTGTAACCACAGATCTACAACAATATAATGTAAATTTTAAATATTTAATATTCATATGTGTTGCTATGTTCTTATGTAGAAAACAGAATATACATCTAATATATACCTGTAAGAATCAGGTGTAGCCATAAACCAGATAGCGATAAATAATTGTTTTTCCTCTGATATTGTCTTTCTGCCAGTCGATGCATTATTAATAGCACGTAATCCTGGACCAATTATTCCCACCATTTCAAATGTTTCAGGAAACATTCTAAAAATAGAGAAATTCAACTAATAAAAACAATTAATTTTAAAATTATAAATATAATAAATGGTCCGTATGAAAAAATCAAATCGAAAATCAATCAAAAGGCTTTATGGACCAAGCAATAGTACAGTTTGCGAAAGATAAGAAATCTAAAAAGTCATCTGATGGAACAAATGCAAGTAATTTAATTTATTACGAATGACAAACGCAGCGTTTCGATCCACATCGGATCATTTTCAATGTCGTATAATAAAATAATAACGGTCGACATGGCATATAAGTCAAAATGCGAAAAACACAAAAATAATATATATATCAGTTTCGGAGCGCAAAAACGCGTGAATAGCGCTGTTTACAAAGTTAAGAGAGTCGAAGTAGAAACGCAACATAACGGACGATTCAAATACAAATTGAATAAAGATGCGAAATTAATAATCATGCTCGAGATAACAAATTGTAAGGTAGAAAGAAAAAACATAAAATACTTGTTAACTCCGCAGCGTAAACAAGGAAAAGAGCCGCTCACCTCAGAAGCTCGGAAGAAACCGGAGCAAATTCCAACTGAAAAACCGATTCGGTGATCCGTAATGATAAACAATATCTTTAATAGATTTAATGGTCCAATCCTTGGAAATGATAAATTTATTTTGTACAGAAATAAAGCCTTCAGAGGTGACAACCTGTAAAAAAACCAGAAAGAGCAACGCATTCCCGAGATACACCACGGAGACAAAAAATTATGAGAGAAGAAAAAATTAAATGAATGATTAAACATAAATTATTACAAAGAGTAGCATTAACAGAAATACATACGAGTCAATAGAAAAAAGAAAGCGAAGTTCAATAATTTTCCTACGAATTTCAAGATGGTGCGAACGTGCCACGCACATCCTTGCGGTATGCCGAAATACGCAGGACTGAGGCGTACGACCGCGCATTGCCGAAAGCGTGAAGCGCTAGAAGAGGGGGGATAGAGCAGACGTCACAACAGAGAGAGACAGAACCGGGCACACAAGAGCCGGGATCTATGGTTTCACTACAAGAATCTATGAATAATTGGCTGATATAATTTATCAAGACAATCCGTATCACTCTGAATGTTAATGCTGTGAATCTGTGTTTTAATATTACTCAGGCGAATTATGAGTTCTTTATACCGTGGTTTTTTCAACTTTATTGACCGCTGTTTCGGGAGTGAGGCGAAACAATATTTGAAGAATTGGATTGATATATTAACAAGAATATCATCGCTACAAGATTTAAAATCTTTTTCTTGAGAGAATGTAGAAATAATGATTTATGCCCGCAACATTTACTTAAATTTATCAATTTTAAGATTTCCTTTTTTGATAAGAATGCCTTTTCTTCATATAGAAATTTCGTACGTGTCTCCATTAAGCGTCTACTACGAATTGAAATTTCGGATGCGTTTAAGCGCTTACGATTTTTGCAACATAATTTACTGTGATGCTCCAAGTTTCTGTTTGATTGGATCCCAGTTCACATTCTTAATGATTTCATACGCAGACAGTGTTCTTCCCTTCGCTACTTTAGTAACAACGAGTATAAGAGGGTTCGGAATAAACTGATTTGGATTTCGAATAAGCAACCTATCCTTTTTCGTAACAATCTTCCTCCTATCAAGTATTCCTCCTCATCCTCCCATCCATACCTACAAGCAAAAATTAAGATCCTTTTCTTCCTCTCGTCCCCATGAACACCCCCCTCTTTTTCCTTTTCTCCCCCCTCCCCTATTCCCTCCCACACTTCTTTCAGTATATTGGTCGATCCTAATGATTTCCACACTTGTGATAACTTGTCTCTTGTTAAATATGTGAACGATAGTTGGTTTGTCAATTTGTCGAAAACGGACATTCCCCATGACGTCCGATCCTTGTTGCAATTAGGTGAAAAATTCTGTCTGCGTTCCCACCATAATTCACAACGTTTCGTTTTTGATTTCATCAAATGCGTGGAAAGCAACATTTTTAGAACTGATCCTGACACCGCCAATAATATTAGATGCCTTGCAATCCAGACTCTCAATCAATGTTTATCTCCACCTCCGCCATTATCTGATATTGACTCTCGTCTTTCCACCTTGACCAGAATTACAAAAAAATTCTTACTTGATCATCCTGACATTATTATAACAAAAGCGGATAAGGGGAATGTCACTGTCTCTCTCGATAGAACGGATTATCTTAGTAAGATGCACGGTCTCTTGTCTGATCGTGACACTTACATCACTGTGAACTGCGATCCAATGAGAAAAATTACCACACAATTAAAAGACTTGTTACAGCGTTGGCGTAAGAATAATTATATTCCGATCGGTACATATAGATCTTTATTAAATACGGACGGAATTTTACCCCGCGCTTACGGACTGCCAAAAATACATAAAAAAGATTGTCCATTACGTATTATTATCTCGTCTATCAACAGTCCTCTTTACTCTCTTGCAGCATTCCTCCATGACATTTTATATAAAAATCTACCTTTCCCTAATAGTCATATTGAAAATAGTTTCGCGTTAATTAAAAAACTCAATAATTTATATCTGGATGATTATTACGATTTAATCTCATTGGATGTAGTGAGCCTTTTTACTAATGTCCCATTAGACTTAGTCATTGGAGGGATAGCTAAGCGTTGGCATTTAATCAAAAATAAAACTAGTATTCCGTACAACGAATTTCTAATTTCTTTAAAATTAATCATGGACTCTACTTACTTCCAATTTGATAATGTTATCTACAGGCAGATTTTTGGCACTCCGATGGGGTCTCCGCTATCCCCGATTTTGGCGAATATTATTATGTCCGATTTAGAGGATAGAGCAATTTCCTCTCTCCCTGTTTCCCTCCCCTTCTATGTTCGTTATGTAGACGATATCGTTCTTGCTGCTCCTAAACAACATATTCCGCTCATTTTGAATGTTTTTAATTCATTTCACAATAGATTACGCTTCACGATTGAATATTCTAACAACAAAAGTATAAATTTCTTGGATACAACTATCATAATTAATAATAATTACATTGAATTCAATTGGTACAGGAAGCCGACTTTTTCAGGTAGATTCTTATCGTTTTTTTTTTCACACCACCCTCTGTCACACAAAAAGGGAGTCATTGTCGGCCTTACTGACAGAGTATTTAAACTCTCACACCCTCGGTTTCATAATGAGAATCTTTCCTTTATTGTGTCGACTCTATTAAAAAATGGCTATCCCATTAAATTCATTTTTCATACCATGTCACAAAGATTAAAATTTTTGATTTCAAATACTAACAATAATCCTGTCCCCTCCCAACCCTCTCCTTCTCCTACTTCCTTCTTCACCATTCCTTTCTGCATGGGTTTTCCTAAAGAATTTGTTTCTAATATCAAGAATTACATCAATAAAAGATTGGCATTCACAGTTAGTAATAAATTGAATTCTTTCATTAGACTATATAAAGATCCGTTACCAAGAACTCACCATTGTAATGTTATATATAAAATCAGCTGTTTGGATTGCGATGCCTCATATGTGGGGCAAACGAAAAGAAAATTAATTACGAGGATCAAAGAACACCGATCTGACATCAATAAAATTACTGGCTCGCTTTCGGTCGTGTCTCTTCATAGATTGGAAGGCCACGAATTTGACTGGGATGATGTTTCCATTTTGGATGAGGAGCCGAGTTATAGAAAGAGATTAATTGCTGAGATGTTACATATCTCTAAACAGATTCACAGCATTAACATTCAGAGTGATACGGATTGTCTTGATAAATTATATCAGCCAATTATTCATAGATTCTTGTAGTGAAACCATAGATCCCGGCTCTTGTGTTCTGTCTCTCTCTGTTGTGACGTCTGCTCTATCCCCCCTCTTCTAGCGCTTCACGCTTTCGGCAATGCGCGGTCGTACGCCTCAGTCCTGCGTATTTCGGCATACCGCAAGGATGTGCGTGGCACGTTCGCACCATCTTGAAATTCGTAGGAAAATTATTAAACTTCGCTTTCTTTTTTCTATTGACTCGTATGTATTTCTGTTAATGCTACTCTTTGTAATAATTTATGTTTAATCATTCATTTAATTTTTTCTTCTCTCATAATTTTTTGTCTCCGTGGTGTATCTCGGGAATGCGTTGCTCTTTCTGGTTTTTTTACAGGTTGTCACCTCTAAAGGCTTTATTTCTGTACAAAATAAATTTATCATTTCCAAGGATTGGACCATTAAATCTATTAAAGATATTGTTTATCATTACGGATCACCGGATCGGTTTTTCAGTTGGAATATGCTCCGGTTTCTTCCGAGCTTCTGAGGTGAGCGGCTCTTTTCCTTGTTTACGCTGCGGAGTTAACAAATATTTTATGTTTTTTCTTTCTACCTTACAATTTGTTATCTCGATCATGATTATTAATTTCGCATCTTTATTCAATTTGTATTTGAATCGTCCGTTATGTTGCGTTTCTACTTCGACTCTCTTAACTTTGTAAACAGCGCTATTCACGCGTTTTTGTGCTCCGAAACTGATATATATATTATTTTTGTGTTTTTCGCATGTTGACTTATATGCCATGTCGACCGTTATTATTTTATTATACGACATTGAAAATGATCCGATGTGGATCGAAACGCTGCGTTTGTCATTCGTAATAAATTAAATTACTTGCATTTGTTCCATCAGATGACTTTTTAGATTTCTTATCTTTCGCAAACTGTACAACTATTGCTTGATCCATAAAGCCTTTTGATTGATTTTCGAATTAATTTTAATAATGTACACAGAACTGTCATTTCTTTGGATTATAATAAAATTATTTCGAAAAACTTTATATCTTATGTGTGTGTTCTCATTTTTTTTATATAAAAATATATAATTATATATAATTATTACTCACCGAAAATGTTCTTTAAATACTATTCTTGAATAATCAGGAATAACTCGCTCTACATAATTTGTCAGTTTTTCCACAAATACCTCTCCACGCGTTTCATTAACAAATAATTTTGCATATAGTATTTCTAATTCTAAATTTAAAATTATATCTTCATCTTCGTTTTCACTATCACTAGATTCACTACTGCTGATAATTTCATTATTAAAATAATAATATATTAATTATAATAACGTATATTAATAATAATACGTTAGCTAATTTCTGATTATTCATGGTAGCATCCATTTTTATTTGCATCAAACGCATGATGAATCGTTCCGTTTCTAAGCGCGCATTAACGAAACGGAACGATATCAATGCGCGCAGCGCATTGAGTGTGATCTATGCTTTCAATGCGTGAAACGGAACGCACCCCTATACTAGCTCTACTATAACCGGTGTGAGCGAAGTGACGCCAATATGGCGACTATAATAGGCCGACGCGCAAGCGCAGTTGACATGTTTTGTCAGACAACATAGTGCCGTATATTTGTGGCTGTTTAGCACACGGTCTCTTCGTATCACATATTATATCATATATAAGTGATTAGTTATATATCATATATGATTAGCGAGTATTCGCTGAGTGAGTTGATAACGCGAAGAAAAAAATATGCCTAACAAATGTATAGTACCTGGTTGTAATACAGATTATGCTACTTGCAAGGTGAAATTATCAATGTATGTATGTATGTATGTATTAATGTCAATAAAAAATATAAATTGTAAAACAATTGTTATCTTTTGGGTGCCAGAAACGTGTCTACGCTCCTGGTAATCGGCCCACTGTAGACGCCATATTGGCGTCACTTCTGCTCACATATTTTCGCCGATGTGCCCAGACCTGTATACAAGACCGTGGTTTATACCGTTTATCAACCGGGTAGGTAATATAATATTGCTTATACTTGCGATAAAACATTCAACACGCGCCGAAACAAGCGTACCCCCGCCCCGCAGCACCCGCGCCACCGGAAATCCCCTCCGTCCCGCGTGATGTCATTCCCCCGCGCCGCGGTTCCCCTCGCGCCTCACCCCCCTGAGAGGACCTGAGTTAGAGAACTCCCCATATATATACCTACTTAAATATATAATTATAAAACTTATATTATCAGACTAATTAAAAATTACCCGATTTACGCCGTGTTTAATATCATTTTAATCGCAAAAATCTCATTAATTCATTAAAATTATTTTCAAACCGATGAAATTAAAAATAAAAGTTTCAATTTTTATTTTATAAGATGTTTACATTTTCATGAATTCGGAATGGATAGAGGAAGCGAAGAAACCGATTGTAAGAGACTTCGGAACTCTTTGATGATAGGTCATCTCGCTCGCTCTCTACTCATGGTCTTGCTTCTTCCGCCACACTTGGCAATCGTAATAGACAGCTCGAAAAGGTAAGCGGACCCAAGAATCGAGAGCGAGCGAGACAGTAATAGATGCGAGCGAGACAATAATAGGAGCGAGCGAAACAGTAATAGATGCGAGCGAGACAATAATAGGAGCGAGCGAGACAGTAATAGATGCGAGCGAGAGGAAAATAATAGTGTGAAAGAAAGATCCGATTCTCGAGTTCGAGTCCTCGTTGCTCGTGTTATTTCTCGTTCGCTCTTATTGCTATTTTGCTCGTTCTTATTACCTTCTCGCTTCTTCACGTAACTCTCGCATCACTTTTGTACATACATACGCCTATACATACACACACCCACACTCACACCCACACACACACGCATATACAGGGCGATCCCGAAAAACGTTCTGTCTGTAAAATGACGTATTCCTGACATCATTCTAAGACAATTTTTCCTTTGGCAAAATTTCGTGTAAAGCATAGTTTTTGAATTATTAAAGGAAGTAGTTAACGTATGACTGGTCGAATACAAGAGGCAGGCAAGGGTGGCGCGATTCACCGTCAGACGCGGGTGCTTACGCGGGGCGCCTGCTGCGATCAGCTGGTCGCTATATTATGCACGGACATACATGCGAATACATACATTCTTTTTCTTGTTGTGCCGGGTGCGGCACGAAATGTGGGATGTTGCTGGGATAACCAATCAAGACCTCAGGACCGTCTAACTTTCAATTTCTTTATTATTATAATTATTGTCCTTCTTACAAATACATACATTTATTTTATTCTGATCGGTTTCTTTTAAGCCTTCTCTCCTTAATATCGTCTTCCCTAAATCGCCTCGTTCTTAGATTTCGAGTGTTAACCAACTTCTTCAGCGTTTGATGCACAGAATAGCGGTAAGCCCCAGATTCGTACTCGTTATTGATTGAATTTTAATTAACGACTGTCCGCCGCGGACCCGCGGTGGACGGTTTTTAACACCTCATTTTAGGAGTGTTTTTGGAGGGGATCGCCTAGCGACATGACCATATATGGTCATGGAAGATTTTCGTGGCGGTCAAGTCCAAGTGCAAACGAAGGAGGTTCAAAGTCGAATCCTTTCGTTGGCATTTTCACGTTTCCGGCGAACTCGCACGTGGTTCGCTGAGGTAGCGGTTTTACGCGGTTCGCGAACATTCTATCGCATCTAAATCGTATGAAATTTATTAATGGTAAAATAAAATAGTTATAGTCTTTCGGACTATAACATCCCTCCCCCGTTGGAAAAGAAAAACGGAGGTTCTAAACGAAGTTTTTCTATACATATATCTATCCCTGTTTTGAATACAATATATTTCCCGTTTACAATGTTTATTATAATAGTTTCTTATATCTAAGTTAAAATTTATTTATTCTAGAATCGTGTGCTCTTGCTTCTTTTTGGTATTGGTCTAGGCATTCCGTATGGTTTGTCAGTTTCGTCTATTATTGTGAGAATGGTTTTAGTTTTCCTTGACTAGCTTTGCTATACTTTATATTCATTTACGAGCTTCAGTCGCTCGCTGTCTTTTTAGTAGGTAACGTTTGCTGTTGAAATGTCTGATACAAGTTATCCTACCTCGTCGGAGATATCCAAAATTAGTAGAGACGAAGTGTGGTGTGGCCCGTGCCAAAATGTGCCTGGTGCGGTACATGGTGTGTTGTGTGGCCCGCCTTTGCCGCGCGACCGCTTCGAACGAGAATGTTTACGGGTTTTTGCGAATGATCCATTATCCTTACGTGTCACTGTGAACCTAATTACTGGTGAGCGCAATGTATGTGAAGTGGTGCCCTATCCGCGGGATGCTCTGCACTGGGTATGGGATTTTTTGGACATTTTCCGGGCGCAGAAGGCCCAGGATTTCGCTGCCTTGCGGGGGCGTCGGAGGTTTGAGCGACTGCTCAGGCTCGGCGGGGGTGGCCAGCGTAGGGGGCCGTTACCGTTGGGGCCTCTTCCCCGGCTGAACGAGAGGATGCCCCCCATCGGACGTGGTCGTGGTCGCTCACCTGGGTAAGTACTTTTTATATTTTTAATATTCTATAAATAATTTTAATTTGTTCACGTGCATGCGTGTCGCTTTTCTTCCTTTTTTTATGGTGTAATTAACGTCGGAGTTTTTCTCTAGAATTGTATATGGTCCTGTCCATAGTGATTCTAGTTTCTTTGATCTTCCTCGTCGTAATGTTTCGTCGTATACTAATACTTTGTCTCCTACTTTGAATTGTGTTTCCTTTGTGCTTTTATCGTATTGTTTTTTAGCCTTATGTTTCTCTTCTTTTAAGTGTTCTTTCGCGAGTTGATTTGTCGCTCTTAGTCTTTCTTTTAATTCCTGCGCGTAATCGTCATAATTGTACGTCGGTTTAGGCGGTTTTGTTAGCGCTGTCGGAATTTCGGCTTGGTGTCCGTACACCAATTCGAAGGGTGTATATCCTGTAGCGGTATGCGGCGTTGTGTTATAGGTAAACATCGCGAACGGTATCCACTAGTCCCAATCTGTTTGATCTTCGTTTATGTAATGTCGTAGATACTCAGCTAATGTGCGATGCGATCGTTCTAACGCGCCGTTGCTTTCCGGATGATACGCAGTTGTTTGAATTTTGTTTATTTTTAATAGTTTGCAAGTATTTTTAAATATTTCGCTCATAAAATTAGTTCCTTGGTCCGTTAAAATTTTTTCCGGTATTCCGTGTTCTAGTATTATTTTTGTAACAAATTCTTTGCTGATCGTATTCGCTTCTTGATTCGGAATCGGTATTGCCTTACTGAATTTAGTTAAGTTATCTTGGAACGTTAGTAAATATTTATTTCCACTATTAGTAATTGTTAACGGTCCGACAATGTCTAACGCGCATTTTTCAAATGGTTTATTAGGCGTATCTGTAATAATTAACGGTACTTTATTTTTTCGCGATAATTTATTTTTTTGGCAAGATTCGCATCTTGCAATATATCGTTTGACGTCTTTTCTCAAGCCTTTCTAATTGTGCTGAAGTCGGATTCTTCTTATCGTCCGTTCTATTCCTTGATGCCCTCCTATAGGTGCATCATGATATATATTCGGAGAGTATTTGCTTTTTCTCCTCTTCTGTATATGTTTTTGCTTGTTCGTTGCTTGCTTCGTCTTCTTGTTCTTCTTCTTCGTCTTCTTCTTCTTCTTCTATTATTAAGATGGCTTGATTATTATTTTCATTTGAGGGTCCCGATACCGCGTTGCGACTTAATGCGTCGGCGTTCGCGTTTGCTCGTCCGGCCTTATGTATAATCTCATAGTCATATTCTTCTAATTTTAATCTCCATCGGATTAGTCTTGAACCGGGGTCGTTTACGTTGAACAACCATATTAGCGGTTTGTGATCGGTCACAATTTTAAATTTTGTTCCATATACGTATGGTCTAAAATGTTTTACGGCCCATACAATCGCCAGTAATTCCTTTTCGGTGGTATTATAATTTTGCTCCGCCTTTGTCAATATTCTGCTGGCGTAAGCAATCGGTCGGTCGTTGCCTACCTTTCCTTGTGATAACACTGCTCCGATCGCATAGTCGGAGGCATCGGTGGTCACTATGAATTCTTGTGTGAAGTCAGGGTACTTCAACACTGGTGCAGTCATTAATTTTTCCTTAAGTAGTTCAAATGCTGCTTGCTGTTCCGTTGTCCATTCGAACTTCTCCGATTTTTTCGTTAATTTTGTTAACGGTTTAGCTATTTTTGAAAAGTTTTCAATAAATTTTCTGTAATATCCAGCAAGTCCTATGAAGGATTGGATATCCTTTACCTTTTTCGGCGTTGGAAATTCTTTTATTGCCGTTAGTTTTGACGGGTCTGGCGATATTCCGTTTTCCGAAATAATATGCCCTAAATAAATTACTTCTTTGCGTAAAAATTCGCATTTATCCGGCTGCAATTTTAAATTAGTTTTTCGCAGTCTTTGTAGTACTTCCTTTAAGCGTTTATTATGATCTTCTAAGCTCGATCCGTATATCACGATGTCGTCGAGATAGACCAGGCATCTAAGTCCTTGTATTCCTGTTAAGACCGAATTCATCAGTCGTTGGAATGTTGCTGGCGCATTTTTTAATCCGAACGGCATTCGATTGAATTCGTAATGTCCGTAGGGAGTTGAAAAAACTGTTTTATTTTTATCCCTCTCAGCCATTGGGATTTGGTGATATCCTGATGCTAAATCTAGCGTGGTGAAATATTTCGCATTTCCCAGCTGATCTAAGATATCGGTTATATTAGGCAATGGAAATGAATCGCCTATCGTTAGTTCATTTAGCTTCCGAAAATCTATAACTACTCGGAGCTTCGGTTTTCCAGATGCGTCTGCTTTTTTCGGCACTACTAGTAACGGTGCGTTCCATTGACTTGTGCTAGTTCGAATAATTTCGTCCTTTAGCATTTCTTGAATTTGTTTATTTACCTCTGTCTTATGCTTCTCGGGTAAACGATACGGCTTCACGTTCACCGGCGCGGTGTCGGCACGCGTGTTTATCTCATGCTCTACCGTCGCGGTGCAAGTCAGTGGTTCTCCTTCCAAGTGGAATGTATCGCTGAATTCTTCGCAGATTTTTAAGAGTGTCTGCCCCTCTTCCTTATTTAAGTGTTGAGTTCGCAATAATTGTCAAATGCGCTGGACTCGCGGAGTGTTGATTTTATTCTTCGTTACTGATTTTACTGTATTTATTTCGGCAGTGCTAATTTTGTCTTCCATGTCCTCTATTGTGACGATGGGAGTTGCTAACTCGACGGTTTCATCGGTCGTATTTATCACGCTCACAGGACATGAAAAATTTTTTGGTTTTACTAGACAGCTTCCAATATATACTCCCGGTGTGGTTTCTTCTGTTCGGACTATCCCTATCCGATTTTGATTAGTCGCAGCTTTTATTATTGTTTCGCTACGCGGATTTAGAATTATTTTGTTGCAAGGATGGAGTTTTAATGTACTGTCTTGTATTTTTATTTCGTTAGTTTCATAATCACATTTAGCTGTTTGTTTTTTTAAGGGGTAACGCCACTCTAGAGGTCGAAAAATTGGCCTAACTTTGACATTTTTTTGTAAGAGTATGGAAAAAGGAACAGGATTTTTATTTTGAGGATTGATTAATTATGTATTGAAATATAAAAAAAAATTTTTTTATTGACATTTTAATACAAAATGGCGGCGCCACCGCATATCTCTGAATACACCTTTTTTTAAGAGTCCTTTGCGAGCGGACAAGTTTCTGGAAAAGTTTTAGACCTGGAACAAAAAATAAAAAATTTTCTTAAACTACATATCATTGGCTAGAGAAGTACGTAGGGATTTTGTTTTAAATCGATTTTTGGAGAAATGGTGCACTTATGAAAAAAAAAATCGATTTTTGGCAAAGAAATTAGCAGTAAATTGTTTATAAAAATAAAAATTCGCATTCGATCGAAAAACGGCTACGTACTTCTTTGGAGAATGTAATTGTGAAGCTACTGTTAAAATTTCAAGTCGATCCATGCAGTAGTTTTTGAGCAATTTGTCCGCTCAGTTTGAAAAAAGTGATTTCGAGAAAAACGCGTTTAAAGTTTTACAAGTACTTAAATCCTTGAAATTTTTATTTTACCTTTAATCTGCGATGCCTGCTCCATACATTTGACCTTCAATATTTATGCTTGCATCCTCTTCTTCTTTCCTCATTGATTTTATAAAAGTTCTGTCCTTTTTAGCAGCTTCTGTCAGTGACCTCTCGGAAAACTTGATACGGCGCTCATTTGTTTCTACGCAAAAATTATAACAATTGGTCCCAATTTTCATGCCTAATTCCTGCATTAGTGTCAATAGACTTAAGAGGCCATCGTTGTATATTGCTGCTGCTATGTATACTGCTGTATCGAGAACATATTTGCCACTGGAAACTGACTTTGGAGCCATTGACCAGACAATCGCGTTGAAGCTCTCGTTGCTGTTTTGCGTGTAGCCGCCCAAACAACGAGAGAGTAATTCGTCACGACTCAGTTCTTCGTAAATCGGAAGGATTGCTTTGAAGACTTCTTCCGACATAGGTGTTTTATGAGTGTGGTTCAAGTCTCCAGTGGCCTGCGCTTTCTGCCACGAGCACCAAGAATCTTCTCCGCGTGGGCACCTTTCGTGTTGTGGATTTTCGTCAGTGGACAATTTATGGTAAAGCGTTGCATAAATTTCGTTTCTCATTTGTTCGACTGAGTTACAATTTCTACGTATTGCCAAGCCATAATAAATCGTTAGTTCGTCGATCAATTTTCCAGTCAGTTTTCCTTTGCCACCAAGTCCTTTTTTATTTTGTTTCAATTTACGAAGGCGGGAGCCCATTCGTTTTTGCACGTGGTCAATACATTCTTTTTTTTGTACAATGCAATTTTCGTAAGGATTAGAATCTAAAATACCTTTAAATGTCTTAGAATCACCATCTCCCACGTAGTTTGCATAATGTACGTCATGTAAAGATGTAGAGCGCTGGAACATTTCAATAACCGCGTCTACTTCCATTTTTCCTGCGGAGCCTTCGTGATTTGCTTGACAAGTCTCTTGATGTGTTTGAGCCCATTCTTGATACTCATTGGTATCACTTTTTTTTCCCAAGACTCACAAGCCTTACAATATTTAGACTTCACTATAACATCAACTACTTTGCCTGTGTACCATCCAATAAGGGAAACAAATCCATAAAGAGACGAGAAACCACGCTTTCTCCAAGAACCATCACCGGACACTGTTACACCACGCGTTTCTCCTTTATCATTACTTTTTTCTTTTTCCTCTTGAACAGCAGTTTTCATACTTAGCTGACAAACAGCTTCAGCTCCAATGGCGATTCTCTGTACAATTTTATCATAGAAAGATTGAAAAATTGGGCGTGGAAGATCCATGACTGCGCAAAATTTAATAATGCCATTTAATCCTACTCCCAATAGCCGCATAGCCAGAACGATTCTTCGGTTGATATCATATCCTTTCTCAATAAAAGGAGAACTTGGAATGATAACTTTATCACATTTTTGACACGATACAACAATTTTGAAACCAAGGCCGCGCTTTCCAGATTCGGTGAATATTACATCAGACTTGCATTTCTTACACACAACAACTTGCGATAGAGCAGAAAAAACTGCTAAAAAATTTAAAATACGGTAACCGAATCCTTCTTCAACTTCAACATCTTGCGGATCGATTGCTGCTAGTTTTCTAGCCGACGTGCCAACGTTTTCAATGTTTGGTTTTTCGAATTCATAACGGTTAAGCGGTCGACGCCTTGAAACACGTGGTCTCTTCAAATTAGAACTTGATCCTTGCTGTGACTTTTTTCCTTGGTACACTGGTGTTTTATTACTCATTTTTATTTTATATTATTGTAAAACAACACAATGAAATAATCAAAACAAAGCGTCTACGCGGCGTCGCTTTCTAACTGTATACTAACAAACTCACACATAGGAGCCGACCAGCTGCTCACACAGACATTATTAGCGCAACCTAGTGGGCTTCTAAGGAACCCGAAAGACCTTTTGCTTTGTGTGTAAGAGCCACTTTCTATTTCTAACGATAAAAGTGGTAGAAAGGTAACAAATCCAAACGCATCGAAATACGCTCGACGCGTGCTCCAAGACGCTGCGGCAAAATCGAGAAACAACACTTTTAAATTTTTTTTCCCCCATAAGACCAATTGTATATTATTTTTATGACCATAAAGTATATTTTAAGCAAAAAAAAAATCGATTTTTTGAAATTTCTAGAGTGGTGTTACCCCTTAAGGAAGTCTAGTCCTAGAACTCCCTCGTGTTCTATGGCGGTATCGTCTTTTATTACATAAAATGCATGTTTAATTTTATGTTTGTTTATTTTTATCGTGGCGTACATTTTGCCTAATGTATATATTTTATGTCCGCTTATTCCTATCAATGCTATCTTCTTTTCGTATATTAATGTTTCGTCCTTTAAATATTTTAATTTTATTAAGGAAATTGTGGATCCGGAATCGTACATGTTTATTTTTTCTCCTTTTACTTCGCGAATGGGAAGTGTAACTTGTAACAATTCGTCCTTCGATGGTGCATGCATATTTTCAACATGCGTTACGCGATACTCTAGGGCAGGTCGTGGTTGCTTCTTCGTTTCTTCCTACTCCTCTTCGCTATTGCTTGCAGAGTCGGCGCTCTTTTTCCGCTGTCGATGCGAAGTCTTCTGTTCTCGCGTATTATCTTTATAATTACTTTTATTAGTTTGTTTATTAATTTTAACATTATTTTTGGGTCGTCCGTTCAGATTCCAGCATTCGTCGCGGCTGTGTCCGGATTTTTTACAATATTTGCAGAATTTATTTATAGTATTTATTCGCGTAGATTTTTCCAGTTTTGGTAATGTATTTTTATAACTGCTACGGCAATCGCGTCCGTAGTGTCCAGATTTTCCGCATTTGTAACATTGTATATTTGTGTCTCGAGTTGGTCGCGTGTGTTTAGCGTCGAATTTATTTTTATTAGAGAAGCCGGGTGCTCGTGTGACAGACGGTCCGATAAGCTTCTCTTCCGCGCTCGCGCCGTTTATCGCTTCTTGGAGCGAAGTATATCGTTGTGATCGCACGAGAATTTTTAATTCGTCGCGTAATCCGATTTGGAAATTTATCAGAGCTTGTTTTTTAATGGTTTCTTGTATAGCTTGTTTGAATGAAGGACGTCGTTCTTCTCCTTCCACCATAGACTCGTATAGCTTCATGGCGAGTACATCGACACGTTGCCCGAATGCATGTGCGGTTTCGCTTGATTTTTGTTTTAGCGAATTAAATTCTATTTGCAAATGCGTTGTGCTTTGTTTTGCTTGATAGCACGTTTCAAGTTGTTGTTTTAAATCTTCGAACGTTTGTATATTTCGCGTCTCGAAGTCTTGCATGGCTTTTCCTTTTAGTTTAGTATATAGAATGGCTTGCATCAGCGATTCTTCGTCCGCGGGATTAATATTTTGTACCGCGTATGTACATGCGTTTAAAAATTCTTGCAGTTTTTGTCGCGATGATCCGTCAAATTCGGGAATCATTGATCGCGCTTCTTTTAATGGTAGATAGTGCGGCGCTGCGCTTCGTCTGTTTCTAATATCGCGTTCGGTACGTCCGTACGTCACGTCGTGTGGGACATCGTTTATATTTGCTTGTGGCTCGTTAAAGTTTCCTTGGTTAATATGTACGTTTCGCGTTTGATCGCGTAATTCTCGCATTTCCTCTCGCATTTCGTGAATGCTAGGTACGTTTCGCACTTGTTTGCGTAAATCTCGCATTTCCTCTTGCATTTCGCAAAAACTATGTACGAGTTCGGCTAATAATATATTACTAGTGCTTTCGACCGGGTGACCGGCGTCTTCATAATTCGCGGCTGCATTTTGTCCGGCCTGTTGCGCTCGTAAGCGTTCGATTTCTCTATCGACGGCTTCGTTATTCATATTTCTTGCGGGGTTTGGATCAAAGAGACTAATATCAACGGATATTGGCGAGTAATTTCTCCTGACAGTAACTCGACTAATGCTTGGTCGGTCCTGTTCTAAATTATCGTTATCGTCTTGTTCGCGCTTCGGAAGATTCGGAACTCGAATATTGGTTCTCCAAGTTTCTTCGCACGCTATCTCGTATATCGCGAGTAGCTTCTTCCGCGACTTGGAACGGTGTTACAAGACCTAATCTATTTGCCAATCGTGCTGGAACGCTCAAAAATCGCGGGCTATTAAATCGAACTCGGTTTAACGGTTCCGACATTTAAATTGAATTTCGACTTACAGTAGTAGCACGGTGAATCGCATGGCCGCTTATCGGTTCGCTCGACTGCTGACGCTGCTAGTAGATACGGGTCGTTGTCCGTTCGTGATGCGCTGTCCGTCGGCGATGCGTTGTCCGTCGGCGATGCGTTGCCTTGGCGAAGGTCGTGGATCGACGTTGGTCCGTGGGCGTTGGTGCTCCCTTTCAGATACAGCTGCTTGACCGTGGTCACTTATCACTTGTCGGCTTTATGTGTTACGTGCTGTGGTCTGCTTGAGTCCGTCTGCTTTAATATAGCAGTTGCTCCGTCCACGTTTATTAATTTTATTTTTTCTCTTTGTTGAAGATGTTAAAGGTCCAGGAGGATTTTTCGGTGGTTCTCAATCTCGGCTATCCCACCGCTGCCACCAAAATGTTGTGCCGGGTGCGGCACGAGATGTGGGATGTTGCCGGAATAACCAATCAAGACCTCAGGACCGTCTAACTTTCAATTTCTTTATTATTATAATTATTGTCCTTCTTACAAATACATACATTTATTTTATTCTGATCGGTTTCTTTTAAGCCTTCTCTCCTTAATATCGTCTTCCCTAAATCGCCTCGTTCTTAGATTTCGAGTGTTAACCAACTTCTTCAGCGTTTGATGCACAGAATAGCGGTAAGCCCCAGATTCGCACTCGTTATTGATTGAATTTTAATTAACGACTGTCCGCCGCGGACCCGCGGTGGACGGTTTTTAACACCTCATTTTAGGGGTTTTTGGAGGGGATCGTCTAGCGACATGACCATATATGGTCATGGAAGATTTTCGTGGCGGTCAAGTCCAAGTGCAAACGAAGGAGGTTCAAAGTCGAATCCCTTCGTTGGCATTTTCACGTTTCCGGCGAACTCGCACGTGGTTCGCTGAGGTAGCGGTTTTACGCGGTTCGCGAACATTCTATCGCATCTAAATCGTATGAAATTTATTAATGGTAAAATAAAATAGTTATAGTCTTTCGGACTATAACATCCTCTCCTCTCTCTCTCTCTCTCTCTCTCTCTCTCTCTCTCTCTCTCTCTCTCTCTCTCTCTCTCTCTCTCTCTCTCTCCTCGTTTTTTTTTTTTTTTACGAGGGGAAAATGCATTTTATGCATACTCACCGGTCGGTCCGGTGAGTTATGTGGGACTCGAGTACCAAGCCTAATTACCAACTCGGTACTCCCTACCCACTAAAAACCCCTCTCTTTTCACGAATTTCCTTTGACACACTGTCCCTCAGACTTCCCGAGATCTGTTTTCACATAACGTCAAAAAATAGTTATCATTACCTTGTTCGATGACTTTTGATGTATTGCTGTAATTGCTTGAAGGAGAAATAAATTTTCCGATAGATCGTACGTTCTCAAATTTAACGTAGATATCACGTTGCAAAAGACAAGAAATCCACACTAAATTATTAACTGAAAGTTTTTCTTCTTTCTCTCATGAACTGTATTCTTTTATAAACTTTAACGTAATCACATTTATTTACTCACTCGATGAGACGAGAAATTTACTAATGACTCTATCACTAATCACTATTAATCACTGTCGAATAATAACTGTTGGCGATTAAAAATCACTCGATGAAAGAAACACGCGCGGACACGTTACTACACGACGCGACAATGCGACGATAATTATTCGGCGACTGCAAGCAGTTTTTTGTCATGGTAGGTTGCGGTAGGTTAAGGTACTACTGGCGCTATCGAACGCGATCATGTGTTCGATTGAAGAATGCGGTAAACATAATAAACATTTAACATATTAATATTATTATTATCATGAATGTGTGTGATATCCATACATCGTATGATATCTATTTAAAAATTAATTAGATTAAATAAGTGTTTTTAAAATATTTATTACTTTTACTATTATCATGTAAAATATTAATATTTGTGGCGTTTTGCCACAGATCACAAATACATACCGGCATACCGCACCGAGCGCCTGCGGTACGGCAGCCCGTGCGCGCGATACACGAACGGTAGCGCGAACGTTAGGGGATGCCGCTGAATCGCGGGACGGCCAACAGATGGCCCAGCAGCAAATCCTTTTTGCGTAATCAAGAACACGCCGAGAGGATATATAAGGCCGGGCGCTGCGACAAAATTTCGAATCTCGATTCACCTCTCAGCTAGCAATAGTGAAGAGAACGAATACGCAGATTATTTTTGACGAGCCTTACACGCTCAGGAAGGATTCCTTCGAGGCGCAGCCGGATTCCACGGTCGCTAATCTCGCCCCGATCACCCGGGCCCAGGGATGCAAGATCTTCTCCGCAAGCAACATGCCACGCGTAGTGGAGAGGGTAACGGAGATGTGAGCGTAAGCGTACGTGTGAGCTCGGCGCTTCGGCGAGCTTCGGATAGAAGAAGAGGACAGAATACAGTTTTCTGTCTCTTTCTTCCAAGCAGGCAACGAAAGCGACGGGCGACGCGCGACGCGGGACGCTGCTCGCTCTTCGATATCTCAATATGTTTCTCTCTCACGGCTTTTCTTTGTTTTATATTTTTGTTACAAATATATATAAATATGTACATACATAAACGTATAATATATTTATAATGTATATATTACATATACATATATACACACACATACACACACGTTTTGTAATATATTAAATATAATTAATTTTTTTATGTATTTAAAATATGAAATTAAGAAAAATAATGAGTGCCGATTTTCCACACCACCCATGAGGTATCACCAATGGCGCGTTAGGTTTTTTATGTGGACCTTCGCCTGAAGCCCTATTATACCACATTGTTTTATAATATATTTTAGGAGGAAAAAAGGATAAAGGAAGAAAGTATAGGAAAGTAAAAATAAATACACCGTGAATTATTTTTTGTTAGTTATTTAATAATTATGAAAATATTTAATATAATTTATAATTTAATAATAATAGTAATTTTTAATAATGGTCGGGCCTCCTCGGCCTCGGCCGCCTCCTCGGTCTCAGCCGCCTCTTCAGCCTCGTCCGTCTCCCCTGCCTCCATTATTTTGGGCGACGCCCCATCCGCCCCTGGTGCCCTGATTCCGCCGGGCATACCACCGGACACGGGACTGGCCGCCTCCTCTTTTTTTTGGATTATTTTCTGAAAAAAATTAATAAATTATAATAATGCATATATATATATATATGTATAATTTGATAAAATATAATTTAAATATATAAAAAAATAATATACTATTTTGCTGCTGCGGCGGCTGCTGTTGTTGTTGCTGCTGCTGTTGCTGCATGTATAATTGCAGCTGCTGATGCATCAATTGTTGCATCAGCTGCTGCATATTTGGCTCTTGGAGAGCGAGCGCGCCCATTTCTGCATTGATTTCCTCTAAAATTTAGAAAAATTAAAAAGATGAGTTTCTTAGTATTTTTTCTTACAGTAAAACATTTTGTGTTAAATTTAACATGTCCCAATTTATTCACTCTAATTTTAATGTTAATTTAACGGAAGGCAAATGTGTAAATAAATAACACAAGTAATATGTAAAAAATTAACACAAAAATGTAACATTTGAACGTTATTGTGTTGTTTTAACTCTTAGAAACGGTGAATATTAACTCAATGCAGAAAAGTCAAAATAACAACGACAATATGTTACATTAACATAAGAGTATGTTAAAAATTTAACAAAAATTTCTACACAAGAAAAATCTATAGAAATACAAAATTTTTTTACCGTGTACAAATATATAATGATATACTTACGAGCCATTATGTTGACGTTCAGTCCAAATCCGTTTATCGCCATCCTTTCGTGTACTGAGAATGAAGCACACTCGGCATTTGTTCATTTGTTTATATACGTGCCTTGTGAAACCTTGGTGTTCAAGAGACTATCACGATCCCGATTGTGAGTTATTATTTAAAATTTCTATTATCTTTATCCTTTTGACTCTTTATCTTCTTTTATTCACTCTTCTTTAATTCTTTGTTTCTGCCTACTTTTTATTTCATAAAAATGTGCGATGAATTAAAAAAAAATCTAAGCGAAGCTTTTTAGAATATTGGCTCAATGATGAGCGAATTAAATGTTGGATACGCAAAGTATCTTTTGATGAGAGCTTGTATCATTGTACAATATGTAATAAAAATATTTCGTGCAATACATATGTTTTGAGACATGCGAATTCTGCGAGTCATAAAAATAATATTAAAGAAAATACTTCATCTTTAAATACTGATAATAAAAATTCAGATAAAAAAACATCAGAAAAATGTAAATTTCAAGAACATTGGCTAGATATTGAATTATTTAAGCCATGGCTACGCAAAGTGTCACATGACATAAATTTATTCTTTTGTTCATTTTGTGATAAATCCATGGTTGCTGATTTATCGAAAATTTATCGTCACGCAGAATCCAAAGCACATATAGAAATATGTAAAATTAAAACAGAAACAATGAATATAACGAACGAAAATATAAACGTAGTAGATGATTCACTTTTGTCGTTTAAAGAGCGAAAGAAAATAGCAGAAATTCGGTATGCTGCATTAATTGCTGATAAAAATATTTCGCATCAAACGGCAAAAGAAATCCTCAGTTTTTTTCAACATATAGGAGAAGATCTTAATGTATTAAAAAGCATGAGCATGAGCCGAACAAAATGTAAATACATCATTACAAATGTTTTGTGCCCGGTCGAAACAGATCGTGTGGTCAATAAGCTTCAAAATACAAAATTTACAATTTTTATTGACGAAACATCTGATGTAACAAATAATAAATGGATGACTTTTCTTCGATACGTTGATCCAGAGACATTAGATATTCGCTCACAATTAGTTAAATTAATCGATATTGATGCCAAAGATTCAAGCGCAGAAAAGTTGTTTGAGGCATTTAAATGTGAAATGTGGAAATTACAGATACCGTTTTTAAATATCGTAGCCTTATCATGCGATAATGCATCTGTTATGACAGGAAAACATTTATCGTTTAAAAAAATTGGAAGAAATATGTCCACATTTATTAACATTTTCATGCCCATGCCATTCTTCTGCATTAGCAGCGCATGCTGCTTGTTCTAAAATGCCTGCATATTGCGAGGAATTTCTAAAAAAAATTGCTACTTATCTCAATAGCAGTCTAAAACGTACGGCTATTTTTCAGGAATTTTGTGAGTGTTTCCAAGAAACAAATCGCAAAATATTGAAATTATGTGATACACGTTGGCTTTCGCACTATTTATGCATCGAAAGGCTTCTTGAATCTTGGGATACAATTAAATACTTTCTTACTGAAATGGTTGTAAGTGAAAAAACAAATTCTGGAGAATATCTATTGTCTATGATGAACAACGTAGAAATGAAAGCTTATTTCCTGTTTTTAAAATACGTTTTAAATTTCTTTAATGCATTTAATGCATTCTTTCAAGCATTAGAAACAAGGATTCATTTATTACATCCAAAATCTAGAAACTTTCTTTTCCAAATCTGTCGAAATTTTTTAAAAGAAAAATATTTAAAACTATTTTCTACAAATATTATATTTTCACTAAAAGAAAATCAAAAAGTTATAAATGAAATTATTTTGGGATCAGAATGTGAAGAATATCTAAATGAATTAACACTTAAAAGTCACATAAACATAGTTAGAATTGTTCAAGAGAACTGTTTAACATTTTATGTGACTGCTGCGGAAGAAATTCGTAAAAGATTACCTATAAATAACATATTTTTATCAAAATTACAAATTTTTCGGCCATACATAAGTTTATTTGATAATAATAGAGAAACATCATTCAATGATATTTCTTTTATAGCTAAAACTATCGGCTGTTTTGACGAAGATGGTTTAAAAAAAGAATGGATTGCCCTACCATTAGATTTTACAATGGAAGAAAAACAATGTTTTTCTAAATTAAATTTCGACAGCATGTGGAAAGAAATTTTACAAAATCGACACAATAATTTTACTAAATATCCTAATTTAACAAATGTTATAAGTACTATAAGATCTCTTCCAAATTCAAATGCCGATCCAGAAAGAACGTTTTCTTTTTTAAATAATTTAAAAACGAAAAACCGTAACAAGTTTTCGTCAACTACTGTTAATGCTATTTGTGTATTAAAAACGAGGGGCGAAACAGCTATAAAAATGAAAATTGACAAAAAGCATTTATCTCTTATGTCAGCGGACAAATTATATGCTCCCGCTGCTAAGAAAAATAAAAGTATTTTAAGGATACATGCTGCAGATACTGACATAGCTGGCCCCTCATCTCAATAATAAATTTATTAAAGACATTACGCTTGTAAAAAACATTTTGTCTGTCTAACAGACACCATACTTGTAAGAAGCAAGAATATAAAATATATCTTGTCTGTATATAACAGACACCATATTTGTAAAAGCAAGAATATAAAAAGCATCTTGTGTGTGTGTGTGTGTCTGTATAACAGACACCCAAATACTTGAATAAACTAAAGTATAAAAAATATTTTCTGTATAACAGACACCATACTTGTAAATGACAAAATAATGCAATGTAGTATAATAGGGCTCCAGGCGAAGGTCCACATAAAAAACCTAACGCGCCATTGGTGATACCTCATGGGTGGTGTGGAAAATCGGCACTCATTATTTTTCTTAATTTCATATTTTAAATACATAAAAAAATTAATTATATTTAATATATTACAAAACGTGTGTGTATGTGTGTGTATATATGTATATGTAATATATACATTATAAATATATTATACGTTTATGTATGTACATATTTATATATATTTGTAACAAAAATATAAAACATAAAGAAAAGCTGTGAGAGAGAAACATATTGAGATATCGAAGAGCGAGCAGCGTCCCGCGTCGCGCGTCGCGCGTCGCCCGTCGCTTTCGTTGCCTGCTTGGTAAGAAAGAGACAGAAAACTGTATTCTGTCCTCTTCTTCTATCCGAAGCTCGCCGAAGCGCCGAGCTCACACGTACGCTTACGCTCACATCTTCGTTACCCTCTCCACTACGCGTGGCATGTTGCTTGCGGAGAAGAGCTTGCATCCCTGCTCGGGCCAGCAAAGCAGCCGTGTGAGGACCACGAGCCTCCGAAGAAGCGAGTCACCTTCCAGCTACTGCCGTGGCAGCTGATTCCACTGGAACTGGATTCGTCACGACTTACAAGGCCACCCAGGATATTGCTGAACACCTGGGACATCCGAGTACGGCGCTACACCTCGCCTACCATCATCGGAAGCTATCCGACCCCATTGCTCTCTCCCCCACTGCTCTCTCCATTGCCTCCATCACCCGTGGGCAAGAGAGAAGTCGGCATCCAGACGGCACGCACCTCCGTACATCGAGGGATTCAGGTCCAATCAGCGACTCAGGAGCAAGCCAGCCAATCAGACAGTGATTGGGAACCGAACCATACGTCCACGGCAACACAAACGGAGGATACGGTGACCCGAACAACAGCCTAGGGTCTCTGCGGGTCACTAAGACCCTGCCGCCAATCACATATCGGGAAAGAATAAGCTCCTGAGCTTATTCTCAAACGGTCCTTTTCAGGACCACACAAAATTGATACCAACTGTACATAGCCACATAGAATAAATTATTATTTTATACAAACAAGGAATCTACGTCGTACCTACACTCTGTCTTATCCTCGGCGAACGAAACTGCGAACACATTACGAACACACCACGCGCATAAAGTAGATAGAGCGGAAACGCAAGCCGCCATATATTAAATATTTATTTAACTATTTTATCTATTTATTTATTTATTTATCTATTTCACCTATTTATTTCTAACTATTTATTATCAATGATCGAAAAACTTTCAGTTGATATTTTAGCGTGGATTTCTTGTCTTTTGCAACGTGATATCTACGTTAAATTTGAGAACGTACGATCTATCGGAAAATTTATTTCTCCTTCAAGCAATTACAGCAATACATCAAAAGTCATCGAACAAGGTAATGATAACTATTTTTTGACGTTATGTGAAAACAGATCTCGGGAAGTCAGAGGGACAGTGTGTCAAAGGAAATTCGTGAAAAGAGAGGGGTTTTTAGTGGGTAGGGAGTACCGAGTTGGTAATTAGACTTGGTACTCGAGTCCCACATAACTCACCGTACCGACCGGTGAGTATGCATAAAATGCATTTTCCCCTCGTAAAAAAAAAACACGGGTAAGTGAGCGAATGAGAGAGAGAGAGAGAGAGAGAGAGAGAGAGAGAGAGAGAGAGAGAGAATGTATGTATTCGCATGTATGTGTGCATAGTATAGCGACCAGCTGATCGCAGCAGGCGCCCCGCGTAAGCACCCGCGTCTGACGGTGAATCGCGCCACCCTTGCCTGCCTCTTGTATTCGACCCGTCATACGTTAACTACTTCCTTTAATAATTCAAAAACTATGCTTTGCACGAAATTTTGCTAAAGGAAAAATTGTCTTAGAATGGTGTCAGGAATACGTCATTTTACAGACAGAACGTTTTTCAGGATCGCCCTGTATCAAGAGACACGGTAGTGTCTTGCGTCGAGTTCATCTCTCTAGCAAGACGCGCGCCGTGTCTCTACGCGAGACGGGAAATTGAGACCAGTTCAGATTATTTCATATTATTATATTACGATAACCGTTGAACGGATCGAGCTCTTATTAGGCTTAATCGATAGCTTATGTTCGAATTATATAGTAAAAGTGTCTTTACTTTTACTCTACGAGCTGTAGAAGTGGAAATATCGCGATATATAATTCTAAAATCGTGAAAATACGATTAAGAAACGTCCACGTCGTGGTCGTCATCAAACAATATATATAGAACAAAATTTGGCGTACGACTGCCGCTGTCGACACCGGATGGCGATAGATCTGGCGTACAACTGTCGCTGTCGATAATATATACACGTATTAACACACGTACGCAACACATGTTACAACAAGTGCTTTAATGTGCCTTGTACGGTGCAAATGTTTGTCGAAATTGACTGTAAGTAAGTTATTAATTAATTAATTGCGTTTAATACAAATACAGGTGAGTTTTATTGTTTGTGTCAATCTTTTTATCATGCGGGAGATTACCGACTGCATAATAAATTGATCGGTACATAAATTAAATGTGTCAATTATTTAGATCGATCGTATCGAAGACCCGAATATAATGTATATAATAATAATAATAATAATACTAAATATGTAACTTTAATAATAATAATAGCAATAAATTCATACTATATAATTTCGGCTTTTAATTTGTTTTAATTGTATACATTATATTTGGGTTTTCGATATATAAGGTCGATCCAAATAATTGACATTTATGTACCGATCAATTTATTATGTAGTCGGTAATCTCCCGCATGATAAAAAGATTGACACAAGAGTAGTTAGCACTAGGCGGTTTCTAACCCAGGGATCTCAGGGGAGGTGAGGGGCGAGGGGATCTCAGCGGCGCGGGGGAATGACGTCACGCAGGATGGAGGGGGGATGACGTCACGCGGGACGGAGGGGATTTCGGAGGCGCGGGGGCTGCGGGGCGGGAGACGCACGTATAAACAAAAATGGCGGTATTCCTTTGAAGAAGATTTTGGGTCTCTCTCTATCCCTCCCTCTCTCTCTCTTTCTCTCTTTATCCCTTTATCTTTCTATCCCCCTCTCTCCCCCTCTCTATCCCTCTATCCATCTATCCATCTCTTTATCCCTTTTATCTCTCTTTCTCTCTCTGTATTATCGCAAGTATACAATATTAGTCATAAAATTAATGCGATAGCACGCAAAGGATTGGAGCGCAAGGGAAAGGCGTGTAAATAATTGCAATTTTTTTGTTACAATTAAAAATATATATAATTTATTTAAATGCGTATGAGTATTACAAATTGTGTGTGTGTGTGTGTGTGTGTGTGTGTACTTAATATTAAAATTATATAAAATTTAAAAATTAATAAAATATAGGAGGAAAAAAAGATGAATATAAAATAATGCGGATGGTGCGCCGGGCTGTAAGGGGGAGGCAGCTCCTGAAACAGGAAAAACGCTACATTAATTTTATCGTAATTAAAATAAAAAAAATAATAATTTATTTTGAGATACTTTTGATATAATAAATTGTAAGTTACTTACAATGTTATCCATGATCCATTTATTTTAATTTGCGCAAATAGGGCACATGTTGCAGGCCAATATTTGATGCAAAGATCTTCTGCACCCGTTGCATAACATACCTGCCAAATGAGTATAAGGTATGGTTCTATGTTCTCGAACAGCACTAGTTTCTTCATACTGATCCGATGCTTCTAGAAAGCATTCGGTACAATATTTTGATCCATTTTCCATATAATAATAAGAAATGCAGCATATTTTTGTTGCTTGGTTGTATGTCATTATTTCAGATATGCTTAAATCTCTCTGTTTCTTTTGTAACCGTTCATCAAGAATATCGATACTATTATCACTATCATAATCACTGTCCTTCGCCAAGGGTTCTATATCAGATTCATCATCTTCCATCTCTCGCCTCTCTCTCTCCTCTCTCTCTATCTCCATCCTCTCCGCCACAGCTGGATCCATCCAATAATCCTAATCATCATCCGTATCGTCGTCGATGATAATCACGTTTTCTTCAGCCACCGTATCGTCGTCGATGATAATTACATTTTCTTCAGCCATTGCACAAGACCACCGAAACACAGAAGAGCAACGAAAGAAATGATACTCTAGTGCAGCAGACTACCGAAACACAGAAGAGCAACGAAAGAAATGATCTCTAGTGCAACAGACCACCGAAACACAGAAGAGCAACGAAAGAAATGATACTCTAGTGCAGCAGAGTCCTCTTCATTTGAAATATTTCGGGGTCCGATCTTTTCAAGCAATCTGTGAGTCATAGCGAGATAACAATACATTTTCAACCCTAGGTTCAGTTACAAAAAAATTTTTTCTTTTGTGCTCCCAACAATCTCTGAATATCCCTCTCTTTATCCCTTTTATCTCTCTCTCTGTCATCTCTGTATTATCGCAAGTATACAATATTACCAGTTAATAAACAATATAAATAGAAGTATTCTTTGAAGGATTGGATGGATGGATGGAAATGCGTGCGAAGAAATTACGTCATGATTTAGACTTAAAACTCTTTATTTATGTTTTATATATATATTTTTCTTACGTACTATGGACTAAAAACTAAAGCTGCCAGTTCGCAATCGACGAGTTGATGCTTGTTGAAAGCAGCACTCGCGCGTATTACATTTGATATTTCTTTCGG
Organism: Camponotus pennsylvanicus; assembly: GCA_023638675.1. Classification (NCBI taxonomy): domain Eukaryota; kingdom Metazoa; phylum Arthropoda; class Insecta; order Hymenoptera; family Formicidae; genus Camponotus; species Camponotus pennsylvanicus. The sequence goes on from JALHBL010000128.1 coordinate 35,695, forward strand.
ATTTATTACAGTGGACGCGATATTGGAGAATTGCGTAAATTTGACATCAACTGTTTGGATAATTTTATCCAATCGATCAAAAGTTACATCTATGCATTGATCGAGATCGAACATACGATGTAACGTCGATTCGATCATCATCAAGCAAACGTTTGAAGATTCGAGACTTATGAGTTTGACGTCGTTAATCGTACGAACTCTCACTGTTAGCGGTCCAACGCTTATGAAATTGTAGTCATCTTTAGAGTCGTTCCGAAGGAAATTTTGAATATTGCGACGTTGCTCGTAGAGTCCCTTCCACGTTTCGAGAGATAATATCAGTTCCTTTCCTCGATGATCTCCTATGACAATCTCCACGTAACTCGGTGGACCCACGTTGATACCAATTTCGAGGAATTTGAATTCCGTAGCTGTCAATGCGTATCGTCTACCTAGTATACGAACCGCACGACGTTCCAACGAAATGCTACAGAAAAATTAAAATAATAGTAATAATACAATTTGTAAAAATCGAAAAATAGAAAAAAGTTAAACGAAACTTACTCGTCGCATTTGTTCTCAAACGATGAAGTTTTATTACGGCTCGACACGTAATTATTCACGCGTCTTCCGACGCCGCTGCCGCTGCTGCTTCTTTCGACGTAGTACATTTCTCTGGGAGTTATGAAAAGTGAACCACGAGAGCGGTGTTAACGCGACACTGATCGTATAAGAAATGACCGAGTATACGTGACGCTCATCTTCCAAAAGTATAATATGGTGAGGGTATCAATGCTTCTAACGTTTTGAGTTTTAGGAGAAGGGGAGATAACGCTCAGATAAAAATTCTTAGAAACGCAAGGAAAGGTTTAGGGAGGGGAAATAAGAGATAACATATATTAATGTTTACATTTTTTTTTATTTTTCTTGCAATTCTTTCTGGCGTTGCGACCACCAGTTAAATATTTTAAATACATTTTGTAATGCACAATTCTTAACATGTTTTCCACATCGCATACTATTGGTAATATCTAATTTATTTAGAGAATCAATATCTTTATAGTCTGCATCCAAGGTTTCAATAATATAGCCGTTTCCCACATCGCCTAGTATATCGGTCAGCCATTTTCGCTTTTCAAGTCCTTTAACGTACACGACAGATGATTCTTTTTCGTGTATCGTACCAACGACTGCTGTAGTAATTACACGCTGAGCCAAGTCATATGGAACGTTTCCGTCTTCCCATTGTAATCCGTGATGATTTCTAATCACCCATAAAACTTGACATCGCTCAGATTTTGTAAGCACGCTCCACGGTACGGGACTTGTGAAAAAGTAATGCGAGAGAACATATCCCTTTCTCAGAACCGCAGCTTCTTTCACGAAGAATAGTTTGTCGATGATAAATCCTTGCAGATCCACAAACGTTGGTATAGACATGACGAGATCTCTCTCTCTCTCTCTCTCTCTCTCCCCGATGCATCAGTCGAGAGGAATGGGAAACTCTAAAATCATCTCGCAGCATTTTGATTTATATCCTGCTCCTCCTCCCCTCTCTCTTGTGTCGATGTTATCGCTTAGGTGATTTTGCGTACAACGTTGGTCAACGGATTGTACTGGATCACACGATCGTGTATGATGAGACAGTACGCAGTGGTATTCGCCGGCACGTTCTCCTTACATTCGAATTCCAATCTCACATCCACGGTTGCGCTCTTGACCGATTCGTTTTGTCGAGAACAATCGATAATCACGAACGGACCTTGACGTGTAAACTGTAAGACGGAGAGACTCGGCTCGAGATACTCGTATCCGTAATAGTTCTTGCAGAAGCGCGCGTACGTGTCGTAGAGAATGGCACACCTGCCTTTTTCGAAATCCAGATTCATATCGTCGTACGGATAACATTCAGAATTCAGATAGAGTTTCACATTGATTAATTTGCAGTGGTCGAATTGAGTCGCATTCTTAGACAAGGCATTCTTCCGATCTGTTTGCAGAGCGAAGATAACGTATCGTGGTTTCTCCAGTTGAGTCGCGGTCTTAATGGCCCACGAATGCTTGGTTGTAAGCTGCAATAGTGGATACTCGTATAGATCCCACGAGCGAAAACCCATGCTGAGATATCGTCCGCTTTCCAGAGCACGCAGCATCGACAGTTTTTCGATTTCGCTCAACAGCACGTGAGGCATTCGCCATTGTATCTTGAATATGTTGATCACAGGCTCCAGCGTTTTAGAATTTGCAAACAGACAATTATTATCGTTGCGCGATCGTATTAAGATCAATTCGTGACGAGCGTTAATCACCACACGTTTATAATCCTCGCAAAATCCCAATAACATGTGGAGCGGTACGCAAAAATTGAAATGTCCATTCGTATAGGTCAACGGATCCCAGCCGGCGTTTTTCATAATCACGTTTCTATCGGATGATACCGTTACATAGTTTTTGAGCGTAGTAGTTATTCCCACGTTTCTATTGCGATCAATCTCAACGCCATCGAGTTCGTATCGAATCTCATCGAACATGAATGCGACGCAATTATTTCCCAGTACCACATCAGTTTCTCCTTCAACTGTTGCTGTTTTTTCCCCCGTTAGTTGTCCCTCGATGTATAGGAAACTCTCGTACGGCAGCGTATACAGATCCTGTTGTTGTATGGGTATTCTTATCTCGTCACTGTGTCCGAACGTTGTATTGGCGAACGGGTTGTACGTGTGAGTCTCGTTCTTGATGATACGATTGTCAAAGATCGGTTCATCACCGATGTTGAGAATGTCGGCCATCGTTCAGCTGTTTCGCACCGCAAATCCCAAAGATTGTAAAAACGCAACGTTCGATGCGCTGAGTTTCTTTTTCTTGGATGATTTGATATTAGCGAACGTTGTTGTTGTTGTTGGTGGTGGTGGTGATGTTGCTGGTCTCGTAAAGATTGCGTTATCTCTCACGTCTTTCGATCCGTTCAATACGAGCATCTCATACGTCGCATACGTACGTGCAATCTTACGGTGATCTCTTCTCGAAAATCGAGCAATCGTCCGTTCTGGTCGACAACGCGTAACGTTAAATCCGTAATGCTCCGCGCGATGATCGGCAGGTAAATGATCTGTGCAGGCGTTTCCGATATCTTATATCCCGGTGGTATCCTCGGTGAAAATTCATGTATCGTATGAACGAGTATGCCGTTGTTGTACGCACCCGCGGTCACGTTACACTCTATACGGATAATATTCACGTTGAGAATGTTAATCGGCATGTTTGGTTCGTGCCATTTTCGCGGCTCGAGAATACGATTCGAGAATCCTAGCAGCGATCCAATGTTGACGGGTTTGGTAAAGTTTATTCTGTAGGCACATTTGATCTCGCTCCTCATTGTATTGTAATTAGCGCGGAGCACTATCGGATATTCATCATCTTCATAGTCATCGCCGTCAATGTGTTTCTCATCGTGATGTTTCCGTGAAATTGCATGTTTCAAAAATTCATGTATATTTTGCAACTCATACGATCCCTCGGGAATCGTAATTTCCTCGTCGTCTTCGCCAAAATAAAATTTATTATTCGAGGAATTCACATTCGGTATCGTGTGATAAGTCTCAAAATCCGTTAGACCGAGCTCGTATTCGCCGTCGCTCAAATCTACGATGGGAAAGAAGTTTGCCGTGAGAACGCTACTCTTCCCAGTCAATGTGAACGTCATAGACATGTCGACGAAACTGTTTAATGAATACTGAGTTAAATAGCGCAATATCTGTCTTTAAATTCATATGCATCGACCGTTCGAAGAAACTGCAAGCACAATTGTCCGCAGATACTCTGATCGTAAGTTTGAACAGGTGTGTAATTGTACTGTATCTTCGTTACGTTTCGTCCGAGATATCGCACCAATTCATTCGGCGGTCGAAGATTGCCGAAACTGTCGAAATATATAGCGCGATTCCCCCTCTTTGCATACGCTACCCAATGAGTACCTGGTCCTTCGACGCTATCCAAATTTACGATGCCGCTCTCGTTTTGATATATACCACCGATCGGTAACGAGTTGCGCATGAAAACACCTCTAAAATATGGAATGTGCATACGTTTTGCCAGTTGTAGCAATTGTATGTTGGTAGTTGCGCCCTGCGGCATTTTTAGCGTCTCTTTGACGTTTTTTTTTTGTTTTTTCGTTGAGGCTCCTCGTCCGTATTTGTAAGGAGCGAGATATAATCCGTGACCTTCCATGCCGCGATTGTGACGTAGCATCTCTTGCAACTGACGTTGCGCGGCTTTTCCGTCGTTCACCACTTTCGCTACACCAGCCGCTCCACCGATCAGGGATCCGAGCGCACCCAACATTGGTAGAATCGGCAATACACCGCCGCATTTCGCTACCGGAAGTATCCGTTTCTTCACCGTTTTTTTCTTCGTCTTCGTCTTCAGACCCATACCGAGCTTCGTCTTGGCTTTCATCGCTGCCCAGACAGTTGTGGCGGCGGCTCTCTCACCGAGAGTCGAATCTTTCGCAACGATGCGATTCCGCGCTTTCTCAGCGAGTATCCTATCCGCCGCGTGTCTCTCGGTGAGATCGTTGCTCCGAGAGTATGCTATATCGTGTTCGCGACACGCCGCGTCCAATGGATTTATACCTCGATCGCCTCTGACTAATCGCTTTTGCAACCGCGTGCCTGGTCCGCAAAACTGATAGCCGGGAATATGGAATTCGATCGGAAGTGCGTTTATCGCGTGATTTAATAGACCTCTACCTATTTTCGTTGACATTCGCTGCAATTCTTTATCAACGGCGTCGGACCGTCGATGTGCGTTTCCTGCCACGGCTGATTGTAATGTTCGTAACAGCGACGATACGTCTGAACCTCCGGATCCGCTTTTATGTGTTCCGGAAGTTTGTCCCACACGTAGTGGACGTAATCACCGCACGTTCTCAATAGAACTGCTTTCGGCACAAATTGTAGCTGTTCGACGCTCAAATCGCGAATATCGGAAGGATTTGTTAGCAGGATGAACATTTTTTCTCTACTGAGCGACTCGTGATTTCGCGCACCTATAAATAGGCAGGCGTTCGATCCAATCAGCAGTATTGAAAAAAAATGAGATTCATACGACAACCTTTGACGATACGCGTGACGAATTGCGACGACAGATTACGATCAATGGAGGACAACGCGGAGATGCGCAGGCACGGTACGATGCTACCGACTACTATACGCGCGATCGTTTGCGGCCCCTCGAATTGTGGTAAAACCAACGTTCTGATAAGTCTACTGGAAAGCCCGCACGGTGTACGTTTCGAGAACGTGTACGTGTACTCGAAGTCGCTGCAACAGCCGAAATATCGATATCTGGAGAATTTGTTGACGCCGATTGACGAAATCGGCTATTTTACGTTCTCCAATAACAGTGACGTCATTCCGCCGAGCGAGGCACGTCCAAACTCGATTTTCGTCTTCGATGACGTGGCGTGCGACAAGCAAAATACGATAAGAGAGTACTTCTCAATGGGTCGTCACTCGAACGTCGACTGCTTCTATCTCTGTCAGACGTACGCGAGAATACCAAAACACCTTATACGCGACAACGCGAACCTGCTGATCTTGTTTAAACAGGACGGTACCAACTTGAAACACGTGTACAACGATCACGTGAATACCGACATGTCGTACGGGGATTTCAGTGAATTATGTCGTACTTGTTGGCAACAAAAGTATGGATTCCTAGTGATAGATAAGGACAGCTCATTTACGAACGGGCGATACAGAAAAGGATTTAACGTGTTCGCGATACCGCAAAACGATTAGTCGCTGCCGACACACTCTGTCGACATGGCTGAAAGCGATAATATTCGCGAGCGTGAAAAGATTGCGAGGGAGATTGAGAAAACGAGCGAATCGATCCGCAAGAAACATCGCGCTTTGAAGACCGGTAAGATCGACGACGATATCGCGGTCAAGACCCATTTTAGACCTATTATCGAGCCACTACAAAAAATCGTCGACAACTCTAGCTTAATCGCGGTGAAAAACGAGCCGGAGAGTGACGCTATAATTAAAACGTTACCCATCAAGCGGTACAAGGAGGAAGAGGAGGAGGAGGAGGAGGAGGATACGACACCGAAAAAGAGACAACGATTGAAGGCGAATCGTTTATCGACATCGCATACATCGGATGAACCGCTGATAACCTCCACACCGTCCGCGACAACGAGAATCGTACAACCCACGATACCCGAATCACTCGCAATCGAAAATGTTTTCGAAACCACGGGCAACCCGCTTGAATCACCATCTGTTCGAAACATGTTACAAACGTTGGAAGGTCAAAAAATGTTACAAGAGCACTTCGGGCCACTGGCGCAAAAGTACATGAGCGCTCACCTTAGTGGCGACAAAAAATACCAGATCGATTACGTGTACGGTGTCCATTTCGACAAGAATGAAATGTGGCTCGGTAACAAACGTTTCGACATCGGCGCAGATGACTCTATAATCATAGACAAAGTGAGGTACATTGGTACACCTGGATTATACGAGTTGATCTTCAAGAGAATTCCCGATGATGACATATACACTGAGGACGATATGCAAAAATATAAGAGCATATTAATGGCGACGAGTGCGCATAAACGTCAATATGATGCGCAAGGTCAATTAAAGAGCAACAGGGGATACAAGTATAAACACATAATTTCACCGTTGATGTCGATCGAATCGAAAAAGAAAAAATCCGGTACGGGAGTATTCATGCCTCGCGCGATGACGCTAACCGACAATAAGATCGATTACGTGCACTGGGACGATCCCAACGAGCTAGTGGATCGTTTACGATTGCTCGACGCTTCGCGCCGAGCTGGCCACAACGCTCACGACAACGAGATCCTGTCGGTTATAGAGGAGCTTCGCGAAGTTGGTCTTATTATAAATTAAACGGTGTCTCGACAAAACTGATCAGTCGATCAACGTCACTCGCATCGAGAAAAAAATGCCCATCAACAAATTTGGATTATTCGAACGGAGAAATGAAGCAATTAGAACAAGCGATCATTGGGATAAATCGATGACAAGTTACTTGCGTCAAAACACTCTGTGTCGCGTCGCTACGTACTATGACGCGAGGTCGCGCAAGATTCGCCATGTAGCGCAACCTGAGACTGATACCGATGCAGTCAACAAACTGTACGCGGAACAATGCGTTAAAACGTTGAAGAATCAGCAGAAAGAATCAGACGAGAAGCTGACTGCGTTCGAGAGGGACGTGCGAGCTTTGCAGACTGCGATAAACGAGCTTCGGCGTGCGATTAACACTAATTCAGAAACGGCTATCAACCTGTAATGAGCGGTTGTAGTGAACGGCTTAGGAGCAGCTATTGTACAATTATTAAACATCTGCAAAGGTTTATCGAACGGGTTGGGAACGGCTATCGAACAGCTATAAACGGCTATCGATCGGCTATCAAACGGTTATCGAACAGCTACGAACAGCTTCGAACGGCTATCGAACGGCTATCGAACAGCTATCGAACAGCTATGAACGGCTATCGAACAGCTATGAACGGCTATCGAACGGCTATCGAACAGCTATGAACGGCTATCGAACGGGCCAGGAACGTCTAGCAACGAATGATAAAACGCACGGTGATACTCGAGGCACACGTCGTTTGATCGACGAATCGAAACACCAATGGATCGGCGATCGGGAATAACCGAGGAAGCGAAGAAACAACATAGTTTAGAGAAACGGCAGTTGGTGAACGAATTGCACGCGCCGGCGAGAAAAAATTTTCCCCGAAGACACGTCATAGTGCAGGGATACGATGACTTGTGGCAAGCTGACATCGTCGAGATGCGTCCGTACTCTCGTTTCAACAGAGGTTACCACTACATACTCACAGTCATCGATGCGTTGAGCAAGCACGCGTGGGCCATACCACTCAAGAGTAAAGGTGGAAGCGAGACAGCTGACGCTATCGCCGAGATAATTCGAGATAGCAAAAGATGTCCGAAAAACTTACAGACTGATATGGGAAAGGAATTTTATAACGCTGACGTGCAACGGCTCATGCGGAAACATGACATCAATCACTATTCTACATATTCGGTATTGAAGGCATCGATCGTTGAGCGATTCAATCGCACGCTGAAAAACGACATGTGGAAGATGTTTACGCTGAACGGATCTTACAAGTGGATCAGCGCGTTGCCGCGACTCGTATCGGATTACAACGCGCGCAAGCATCGAACGATCGGTATGCGACCCGTTGACGTTACTCCCGCGATCGCTGAAAGACTCTTGGCTACTGTGTACAACCATGTAAATATCGCGGGTCCGGCGAAATTCAAAGTAGGTGACTCGGTACGCGTTAGCAAGTACAAGACAGTTTTCGAGAAAGGTTACACGCCAAATTGGACAACCGAAGTGTTTAAAATTGCAAAAGTACAGCATACTAATCCTGTAAGCTATCTACTGGAGGATTATCGCAAAAAATCTATCGCTGGAGCGTTCTACGAGTACGAGTTGCATCGCGCAAATTATCCGGACGTGTATCTCGTGGAGAAAGTACTGCGTAGGAGGGGTGACGAGGTTTACGTGAAATGGTTGGGATTTGACAATTCGCACAATTCTTGGATACATAAAGACAATGTGATTTAATTCATACAGTGTTTATTTTTAATTTTCTGGAAAAATATATGTGTATAACATATATATATAAATATATATATATATAATATTTGAAAAATGAAAATATACATAAAAATCCTTATCAATATTCCTTGCGATAGTACATGTATTTTTAATATAAGATGTATGAGATATGCATTACATAAAAATATATGAAATATAAAAAATACCAAAAAATCTTTATTAATATTTCCTTTAATAGTATATTGTATCACACACATTTTACATTTAATATTTGAAAATATACATAAAAAACATATGAAATATAAATGTGTAAGATATGTATTACATAAAACTATATGAAATATAAAAATACAAAAATATATACACATGGTTATGTACAAAATATATACAATTAATAATAAACAAAATATACATTTATTTACAAAGGTATCCTATAATGTCCCCATGGTAACGTGTCAGTCGAATCAGGTACGATATACCGTTTGTCGTCGTACGGACTCAGAGCAATTTTCGTTTCGCGAATGGTATACACTTTGTGCAATTTCGATCTTATGCAAGATTGCTGTCGTGTCATTTCTATTTCGTCATTCAGACACCGCGTGTAATCGTCAAACGTTATCGTTCTCGCGACAACGTTACTCTTGACACCTTTAACCTTCTTCGTATCCTTTTTCCCGTCCACTCTCACCGCGTACATCTTTGCTCTAAGTCCGACGAATTCGGTCATTATCGCGCCGTTATTTTCATCTTTCATTAAACCCGGTACTTTTTTATTCACGAGCGGTATACCGTACACGTTATCAATTGGATAATCGCTCGTATCGAAACTAGCGATATCACGTTTCATATTTTCATAGACATCTTCGCACTCAATGTGGTATATAAGACTGTCTGTGTCGGTGTACATTACCCGGCATTTATCACGATATAGCGGTAACATGTACTCGTGGTGGAATTCGTACAAGCACGTTTTAGAAATGTCTAGTATGCACATGCCGACATAGATTGGTTTATAAAATCTTACTTCTAGTTTGCGTAACTCTATGGCAACCAGATTCTCCGAAAAAATACTTCGACTATGAAAATTTGGTTTCGCTATCATTGCTTCTGCGTCGTATCGTCCGTCCCACTTTGTTAATAATTTTACGTCGACACGATTACGCACATTTTCCATCGTCTTGCCAAATACCGCGTTATTCATCAGTTTATATAAATTTTTTTCAAAATCATTTTTCGCGAGTGTTCTAAACTGTGTATTTAATTCGATATAACTGCGAAGCCACGGAGATTGTGAAAACTGGTAAAATCAGATTCACGTATTGTAACGCGAAGGCGTGTCGGTATGTGTAGGTAGGTAGTGTATAGTAACTTTCGTATAGGTGCGAGGATTTGTAAGAAGGCGGTAGGTAGGGTAGGTAGGTGAGTAGCAGTGTTTAGTGAGTCTTGCCGCGTGGCGGAGGTTGCCGGGTGGCGTCGGACAAAACGGAAGGTCGGTGTGCGTATCGTGAAGATGGCGCAGTCACTCGATATCGACTTCGAGTGATATAACCCGTAGGCGAATCTAACGCGATCGATGCTACGTCAAAATTCGACACGTCGTCGACCCATCTGAAATCGGCATAGGGCAACGGTTGACACATTGCCCATCCGTACAAATTATTTACATCGAAATACATTAAGTACGACGATGGTTTCGATGGATCGGTTTGTTGCATGTACTTGTTATTAGCGCGCGCGTATCTGTTGGAACACTGACTCAGACCACCGCGTATACCGCGTTCGATAAACATGACCATGTCGATGTCGGTAAGCAATTCGAACGTAATCTTTGTATGCTTTAACATGGCATCCCACGTGTATCCGGGAAGAGTATAATAAT
>JALHBL010000131.1:0-2500 GCA_023638675.1 Camponotus pennsylvanicus
ATATATATATATATATATATATATATATATATAAGACGATTAGTGTGTAGGGTGATAAAGCAAACGAGTATGTGTTTCCCTGTAAACAGAGGTTAGAAAATTTCTTTTATTCACTACTTAACGATGATTAATTACAGTATTTCCAGTCTTACCTGTAAACAGAGAAACGACAATTAAAGTCCACTATTATCACTTCTCTATTCACACTGCGAATCTTATTTATCATATGTTTTCTTATTATTAAGTCTTTTCCTTTCTTACTCTGTATTTTGCACACGTGTTCTCTTCTACAATCAGTCTATCTCTCTCTAATCATCATCATTCTATCTACCGATGATAAAAGGCGCGCGGTAGCATGAGAAGCGCGGTATATTCAAATCTAAAGAAAGTATACTTTCTTTACATCTCCCCCCCCCAGGGTGGACGTTACTAAAATTGTCAATCTTCGTCACCATCTTCTGACGTTGGAAGTAATTTTGTTACGTGGAAGAGTTCAATTTCTTGTTTTCGTTTCCCTGTTTTTATTCTGTATAATGAATCTGATATCTTTTCCATTATTTCGAAAGGTCCAATTCTCAATTCATCTAACTTTTTCCTGTTCAACTTGTTGCCATTTTCTATATATACTAGATCTCCTGTGTTAAACCGGTGGTTCTTTCTATTTCTGTTAAATATCCTCTTGTTATATTCGTGTGATTTTTTTGTTCTTTTTAGGGCTATTTCTTTATCTCTTATCCAATTTTCTTTATTATTTCTTTTCTTCATTTCATCTGGCAGAATGCTGGTATCTGTGCCATCTAATAAATATTTAGGTGTAAAACCAGTTACCGTATGCTCTGTTTTATTGTATCTATCGATACATTCTCTGGCGATCGTTGTCCAGGCTTTTTTCCCTCCCTTCTCATTTATTTTACATCTTATTTTATTGATTAGAGTCTGATTCAGTCTCTCGTTCAGACCATTGGAGAAGGGTGCATTGACGGCTGTAAAAATTAGTTTAACGTCATTTTCTACTAGGAATTCCTTAAATCCTCTTGAGTTTAGCCCTGGATATTGGTCAGTAAGTATTATTCCAATTTTGTCTGTTTGTAGCACCTTATCTACCAACTTGGTGAAGTCGGTTGCACTCTGAGTTTTCGAAGTTGAAATAAACGCATATCTTGTAAAATGGTCTACAAGAAGGTGGAGGTATCTTTTTGTTGATCTTTGTCCTCCGAAGCCTCCAATGGTATCAATCGACATTATTTCGAATGGTTTTGTTGCTGGCCCTAATTGTGACATTAGCCCATATTTTTCTTGCCCTCTGGATTTGTTTTTAATACATATTTCGCAGTTTTTACACACTCTTTTTATATTTGCAGTTATATTTTTAGCTGTATAATAAGGACATATCTTATTCATTGTTTGTTTAATCCCTATATGACACCATTCAGAGTGTATTCTTTCAATTAATTCTAAGCTCAATTTCTCAGATAAAATTATCTTTTCTTTATTCCTAACTTTTTTATAGAGCACTTCATCTTTTTCTATTAATTTTGTTTTGTTTTGCTGCAATGTTTTATTTTCTGTTTGATCTAATTTTATCTCTTTCATTTCTATTAGATTAACTATTTTTAGTATTTCTTCTGTATTCTCGAGTGGTTCCAGTACTGGATTTCTACTCAAACTATCTGCTTCGGCGTTATCTTCTCCCGGAATGTATTTAATTTCAAAATTGTATTGCGACAAGTAATAAGTTAACTCACCGAGTTCTTCATCGGTTCTAGCTTTTATGTTCATATTTTGTAATGGTTTATGGTCCGTAAATTTTCTTCCAATCAGCCAGTGTTGCCAATACTTTACCGCCTCTTTGATTGCTAGGCATTCTAAATAAATTGCTTTTTTCTTTTTTGTGAATCATTCAACTTTTTTGAAAAATATGCTACTGGTTTTTCTTTATTATTATTCTGCACCTGTTTGAATACTGCACCAATGCCTTCTAGTGATGCATCTGTGTAGATCCTTATTGGTAAATCCTTGTCGAATATTTCCAACACTGGTTGAGAACTTAGTAGTTTTTTTATATCTGTAAAAGATCTTTCGCATTCTTCGGACCATATAAATTTCTCATTTTTCCGTAATAGTTTGTGTAACGGGTCTAGCAATATTGAGCTCTTTGGTATATATTCATGATAAAAGTTGGTTTTCCCAAGAAACTGTCTAATGTTTTTTTGGGTTTTCGGAGTGGGAAAATTTTGTATTGAGATTAAATTATCTTTCACTGGTCTTACTGTATTGTGTTCTATTATGTGACCGAGGTATTTTACTGATTCTGCTGCGAATGTACATTTCTTAAATTTTAGTCTGAAACCTTCATTTACTATTGCTTTTATTACTTTCTCTATATGTTCTATATGTTCTTTGAATGATTCCGAAAAAATTAAGATATCGTCTATATAATTTTCTGAAGTCTTTTAAATTGTGTTTTCTTAAGATATTGGATAAAATTCTCTGGAAAATC
>JALHBL010000131.1:7500-19097 GCA_023638675.1 Camponotus pennsylvanicus
TCGATATAATTGGCTGTGGTCAACCGAACCGCGTACGGACCACTTCCCTGGACACAGCTCATTCATATCAATGGGAGCGTCCCGTTTGACCACATTGCGATTGATCATAACCAATTATATCGACCTATGCCTAGGGTAACCAGCAACGATTGACCAATCAAAGGGCCTTATTTTTAGCGTTTTCGACTTGTAGGATTCAATCGCTCCAGGGTAGTTTACTAGACGTTATTGACCAATCACAGCCATTTTTCTGAAGAATGTAACCATATATTCTTCAGAAGAATGACTGTGATTGGTCAATAACGTTTAGTAAACTACCCCGGAGCGATTGAACCCGACAAATCAAAAACACTATTTGAATTGACCAATAAGCACAGTGTGTCCAATTGATGTATACTCTTGGGGCCATCAGACACAAAATTGCATAGCTGCATAACATAAGATCATATGGACTAATGAGCATCGAATATTATGTTACGTAAGTTAATATGGCAACAATACTCGATGTCCATATGGTTTTATGCTATGCACATGCAGCTATGCAATTTCGTGTGTGATGGCCCTTATTTTCAATTCAGTTACTTAGCTTATTTAAATTATATTTATTTAGATTACGTTCCAAAATGTTCTCTTCGAGAAAAATTTTATCGATAGCCTACACAAAACTAATTGGAAACGCTTAAAAAAGTTTCGGAACGGTTATTTGAGTAAAATTTTCCTCGGAGAAAACGTTTTAAAACGTAATCTTCATAAATATGAAAATAATCGTTCACACGTACATACAAATAGCGTTTTCGAATGGTCCGGTTTAATCGATCTAAGTTTACTAGACATTATTGACCAATCACAGACATTTCTTTAAAGAAAGTAATCATTAAGGCCTAATCACACTAGCAATTAGCGATTACTTTTCAACCATTCAAAGCAAAATAGGCAGGTAGGTTGAGATTAGTGATTAGATAATTATCAAAAGGTCTAATCGCCAATCACTAATGTGTTTAGGCCTTTAAGCATGTATTATAGGTTGCAAACTCGGTAATTGGAATTAACCAATCAGAGTTAAGCAATTTGTCGGCCGGCTGCTCTGATTGATTAATCCGTCAAAGCATCAATTAGCTTATCGTTAATTGAATCACAATGGTTTGGCAACGGTATGTACATTTGCAACGTATTCTGGAACAGTTTCAACGTTCTTCAAGGAAATAGCTGTGATTGGTTAATGATGTTTAGTAACCTACCTACCTATCTCCCTTCAGAGCGATTAACCCGTATTCACTACTCGTAATATTCGAAAATGCCATTAATTTAATATTAAAAAATACAAAATAATCGATTATTATCGATTTTTTCAATCGATTTTTAAAAAACCGTTATTTTTGAAAATCGATTATTTAAATGTCGATGCTTTTTTTAAACATCGCCCATCCCTACGAGAAACTGAACTCTTTCGCACATCTGATTTACGTGAGTGGTACGAACGATGCGTTATCGAACCCACCCTAGCGTCTCTGGAAGAATTTCAAGAACGCGATAGCGTGGGCTTTGTCGCGAATACTAAATTTAACTGTAAATATAAATAAGTATAATCCTATGCGCGCGGGATGTCATATTAAATTGCCGCGGAACATTATGATGAAAAGAGCGGTGATTAACGTGCAATCAAAGGACAATGCGTGTTTCGCGTGGGCAGTGGTCGCCGCATTATACCCCGCCGAAAAGAACGCAGAACGGGAATAATCGTGAATACCCGCATTACAGTGCTGAATCTCTGGGACATTGAGTTTCCAGTGACTGTGAACCAAATAAAAAATTTTGAACTTGTTAATGACATTTCGATCAATGTGTACAGCATCGAAAACGAAGGCATTGTTCCGATACGTCTTTCGCAGCAGAAGCGAGACAAGCATGTCAACTTGTACGTAGAAGACGGCAACAGCGTTGGACATTTTGCGTGGATTAAGAACTTATCCCGGCTCGTGAGCTCGCAATTGAGCAAACACAACGGTCAAAGATATATCTGCGATCGGTAAGTTTAATTTATATTATTTGAATAATTATAGGTTATACACTTTGTTATATAAATCTTAATTAAAATTTTTTTCTTTTACAGATGCCTGCATTATTTTAGTTCCGACGACAAGTTGCAGTCGCATACGGTCGACTGCTGTGAGATGAATGGTTGTGCTATCCGGTTACCGAGCGATAAGGACAAGTGGCTCGAGTTCAACAACTTTAATCGGAAGGAACGGCTTCCATTTGTGGTCTACGCTGACTTGGAATGCGTTCTGGCCAAGAAGGAGGAAGAACAACAAAAATTGTACCAACATCACCAAGTATTTAGCATAGCTTACTATGTACATTGTTCATACGACGAATCTTTATCGGCGTATCATTCGCGTCGTAGCGCCGATTGTTTAGCATGGTTCGTTGAAGACCTCAAAAATTTAGCGTTACGTGTAAAAAATATTTTAAAAACAAATGTCCCTATGGTAGATTTAACACCCGAAGAGTGGGAGAAATTCCATAGCGCCACTCAATGTCATATATGCGAAAAACCGTTCGCGGAAGACGATACACGCGTTCGCGATCATTGCCATCTGACCGGGCGGTACAGAGGTCCAGCACACTCAAATTGCAATTTAAATTATAAGGAATCTTTTTGTATTCCCAGTTTTTCATAATTTATCCGGTTACGATTCACACTTTATTATCGAGGAAATAGCTGCAGCGTTCGAAGGGAGAATCGATTTATTACCAATAACTAAAGAAAAATATATTTCGTTTACCAAAAATGTTTGTATGGAAGAAGAATCAAAAAATCATGTAAAATTACGTTTTATCGATTCATACAAATTTCTCGCATCGAGTCTCGACAAATTGGCATCATTTTTGGACAAAGACAAACTCAAAATTTTAAAACAGATTTTCAAAATTTATCAACTGAACATTTCAATTTGTTAACGCGAAAAGGTGTATTTCCATACGAATACATCGACTCTGTAGATAGGTTGCAAGATACGTGTTTACCACCGCGCGAATCATTTTACAGTTCCTTGACCGGTGACACTGTATCCGAGAGCGATTACGCGCACGCCGAGAACATCTGGACGCGATTCTCCTGTTACGTCTTGTCTTATCGTTTGTTCTACGATTCTACAGGGCTCACCGTGTAGGGACGAATAAGGCTGTATCTCTCTATTTCTTTTTCAGGGGCAACCAGCTAAGCCGGCTATACCCCGGGACGCCGAGAGATTTAGGATCTTCACAGGGCTTCTCTTCAGGAAATGTTCAGGTCGACGAGTAAATAAAATATTTAACTCCCTTCTTATATTGTGATACCTTGATTCTTTTTCTTTATTTATTATGGTTATCGTAGGATTACAAATATGTATATATATATACAATCATATAAATTTTCTGTTAGCTATTATATTTTTTTTTAAATCTCATTTATTAATATGAATTTTGTATGATACAGAATTTACGTGTGGTATATATTGTCTAGAGATCCCAGAAACTCTTCGCTATTTAGGAAGTCTAGAAAATTATTTGCGGCTTGGTCCGCCCAGTCTTCTTCTGCTGGGGTAAGATTTAGGGGAACAAAATCAGACTCTTCTGGTCTGACGGGTGAGTAACTCGGGCCTGAGTATTCGGAAACCGGGCTATCAGGGCGCCGAGGAGAGGTCTGTGTCTGTTGGTCCTGTCGTATTCCCGCGTTGGATTCCCAAGCTCTAAGAAGTCCAAGTGGTATGCCGGTTGTGCGATCATCCAAATTTATGGTAATAGTACTGGCTGAAGAGCTGACAGAACAGCTGTCAGATGTTCCTTCCTCGTCACGTTCTTCTTCGGCCGGGATTTCGGAGAGCGGTCGGCTACTCTCGGTGTTTAGTTCGGGGGGTAAGGGGGCGAATGAAAGTTCGTGGGGTATATTCTCGTGATTGTTAACTGCTTGGATAATTTCGTTAGGTATATTATCTCTGTCTAGAAATAATCGATAAGGGACAGTGCGCCTGTCCCTTAATAATCGCTGCCTAAAATATTCGCGGCGCCTTATGCCCGCACGGTGGAACGGGATATCGCGGCGGAGAACTGAGTCAACGCGGGATGCGCTTACCATCTACCGAAAGAGGGAAAAGAATGTTCTTCGTTTAATTTTGAAACGTTATTTTGTTATTTTAAAATAAGAACAACGGGTGTGATTCTACTTACGAGTATTTTTCGGAATTTGGGGGCACCTGTCAAAATGAACGTGGCGCGTAAGTGTCGTGATTCGTAATGAATTTAATAGAAGAGACAGAATAGACCCGGTAATAATAATTCAATTGATCACAAGAGAGGATTATTAATTAATCATAAGGAATCATGCAATGACACGGACATTGAGATATGTAGGGATGGTGAATATAAAATAAATATGTTGACTGCTGGTTTAATTATATTATTATACAATAACTTTTTCAATATATTATATTAAACCAGAGCTATCATACTACGTGTCAGTCGGTCTTTAAAGAACGCGTCCCGTGCCTCACAACAAGTGTCGATGTGCAAGACGTCACGTCACTACGGCACAGAGTCCTTAAAGAAATTTCTCTGAAGAAAATTCTTTACAGAAACGGCAGAGGGGTAGGTAGGCTACCCAATGCACATCGATTGACAAGTTGGAAGCGACAATTCGTTCTTATGGACGAAGCCAAAGACAGACTGAGCATTAAATATTTAAATGCAATTAAATAAACCGTGTTATTAGAAAGGTAGAACGTTGGAAGTGTATAGAGGTAAGGTATTGACTCTATTATATTTCTTCAATGAATATGATAATAATCATTTTCACTATTAATTGTAGATCATGAGAGGCGAAATGAAAATGGAAAATGTTAGATAATAAAAACGAGTACTTACCCAAAAGTACTGTTGACAGAAGATGTGACGATTCTCCGTGGAAGACAGTCTGCCTCGGCGATGTCCTGTTGAAGAGTCGGAGGAACCGGTGATAAATGACTGGCAGAAGACCCGTGTAGATTTTATTTTAAACACTTTATTTGAAAGTACGTTATAGTATACACTAGCTCTCTACAGACTAAGTCCTTAGCTCGTAAAATCGCGCTGAGACTAAGTCCTTTTTTCTAGATGAATATTCGTGATCGTTGCAAGGTGATGACTACTCGAGAGCGTTGGATCAAATGCGAGGAAGACTGAGCTCCGCTCCCTGAGGTACCCTCTGATCCCTACTCTGTACCGGCTCTCCGCAGTGGTAGGAGAATGCGGCGTAGGCGGCTCGACCGTTGCTGTCGCTATAGCTCTCCTTCTTCTTCGAGCGCGCTATGACGTAGTAGGCGGGCTCTTGCGTGGGGATAGTGGGGACGGCGGAGCTGTCAGTATTGTCCGTGCGTCGAACAGATTGACTCATTTTATAAAGGTAAGGTTTTTACAATAGGTTTTTTAGTCACCAGAACTTTTAACAAACTGCATGCATACATTTTTCAATGTAGAATTTCAATCTCTTTCAATAGAAGCATGAGTGGTCGTTCTAATATGTTCCGTTTAGAATTAGTTTTTAACTTACTTTAAATTAATTATACATTTTTAGTTAACAATGTTATAAATAAATTCTGGTGTTATAACCCATTATAATTACAATTTGTTATATAATTATTATACAATATATATATATGTATGTGTGTGTGTGTATGTGTAGATGCATGGATTAAATAATTGTTAATAATAATTATGTTGCATTAAATTATAAAATGTGTTAATTATTCTTTTATATTATTCAGCTCTTGGAACGAAGGATGTGGTGAGATCACCGGATGCAGGTGTTCACCGTGCCGGGCGGTCGCGCCAGGCCTTATCGCTGAATGAGTCATATGCAGCTGTGCCAGATAATGAGTCATATGCAGCTGCACCGGATGAAGCCCGGAGGGTCGCTTATCTTTTAGTAAGAGAATTTATAATGCTTCATAAATTGATTTAATAATTCGCATTATAATTTATTCATATACATTTTTTAATTGTTAATTATATAGAATATACAGGGTGACCCATTTTAACTTAGGCAGCCAAATAACTCGAAAACTAAGCCCAGCAAACAAAAATGTTTCAGACAAAAGTTGTATGGTTTCGAGGGGGCAATAAGATGGTACCATTGGTTTGACCTTGAAGAGTCATTTGAAGGTCACGTGAAAGTCACTTCAATTTTTTTAAATGGAACACCCTATATATTTTTGCACATTCTTGTAGCTTATCTCGAGAGCTTTCCAAAACACTATAACTAAGTACCTTTTCGTTAAGTACTTTTTGAGTTATGAGGCTTGAAATAATTTCTTTATTTTACATAAACCGTAAAATATCTTGTAAAATATTCATTTTTCGATTATCTTACCTTAATACTTTTACGTACAAAATAATGAGAGGAATCAATTGGTGTAAAAAAAACAGTTGTTTTGAAGAAAAAATATGTAATTTGCAATTAACAATTCCATATTTTTTCTTAAAAATAACTATGTATTTTCTTTACACCAATTGATTCCTTTCATTATTTTGTACATAAAAGTATTAAGGTAAGATAATCGAAAAATGAATATTTTACAAAATATTTTACGGTTTATGTAAAATTAAGAAATTATTTCAAGCCTCATAACTCAAAAAGTACTTAACGAAAAGGTAGTTAATTATAGTGTTTTGGAAAGCTCTCGAGATAAGCTACAAGAATGTGCAAAAATATATAGGGTGTTCCATTTAAAAAAAATTGATGTGACTTTCACGTGACCTTCAAATGACTCTTCAAGGTCAAACCAATGGTACCATCTTATGGCCCCCTCGAAACCATACAACTTTTGTCTGAAACATTTTTGTTTGCTGGGCTTAGTTTTCGAGTTATTTGGCTGCCTAAGTTAAAATGGGTCACCCTGTATATATATAATCTCACAAAAAATAGCTATCACAAAAACTAGCTACCTTTATGTAAAATAATAAAAAATTAACTGTGAAAAATTTTCACAAAAAATAGTTATCTAAAAATTGTTTCACAAAAAATAGCTATCACAAAAAATAGCTATCTTTATGTAAAAATTTATTACAAAAAGTACTGATATGAAAAATTGCGTCAAGTTGGGGTGCAATTTCACTTTAAGTTTGTTAGTGTTATAAAATTTTATACATATGTGCTTTTATATAATTCGCTGCTGACAAATAGGTAGAAGTTCCGTTTAAAATCTACATTACATTTTTGTCATAAAGAAGAATATTTTTGTTAGAGTTGATTACGTCAAATGATTTTTAAATTTTCTAGAAAATTAAAATAAGATTAAAAAACTTATTTAAAAATTAAAAATTCAAAAAAATGAAAGATTACGTCAATAATTTTTCAATCTTCTACAAAAATAAAATGAACAAATTTTTTTAAAAATTAAAAATTAAAAAAAATATAAATTAAAAAAATTTTAAATAAAAAAACTCGGCGCTACCTAGTAATTATTGAAATAATGTTAATATGTAATTGTTCATTTATTATTATTGCCAATCAAATTGGTAGCGCGCCGAGTTTTTTTATTTAAAATTTTTTTAATTTATATTTTTTTTAATTTTTAATTTTTAAAAAAATTTTTCTTTTATTTTATTTTTGTAGAAGATTGAAAAATTATTGACGTAATCTTTCATTTTTTTGAATTTTTAATTTTTAAATAAGTTTTTTAATCTTATTTTAATTTTCTAGAAAATTTAAAAATCATTTGACGTAATCAACTCTAACAAAAATATTCTTCTTTATGACAAAAATGTAATGTAGATTTTAAACGGAACTTCTACCCATTTGTCAGCAGCGAATTATATAAAAGCACATATGTATAAAATTTTATAACACTAACAAACTTAAAGTGAAATTGCACCCCAACTTGACGCAATTTTTCATATCAGTACTTTTTGTAATAAATTTTTACATAAAGATAGCTATTTTTTGTGATAGCTATTTTTTGTGAAACAATTTTTAGATAACTATTTTTTGTGAAAATTTTTCACAGTTAATTTTTTATTATTTTACATAAAGGTAGCTAGTTTTTGTGATAGCTATTTTTTGTGAGATGGTTTTTAGATGAACTCGACGCTTTTTCTTTACCTTTTTTTAAAAGGTATTTTTTTAGGGATATCACTTCTTTTTGTATAAAAAATTGCGAAAATGCAACGCGGGATGCATTAACGGAAGGTTTTATGAGTCTCTTGAAACATACGGTGGATCAACTGGACGAGAGAATTCGCGCCACAAGGTGACGTCAAGTTTTCTGTTCAGCGCGCATGCACTAATAGTAACATTTATTTTCTTCTTGCAAATTTACGTATATTTATTATTTAGGTCTTATGAGTCTCTTGAAACCTACGGTGGATCAACTGGACGAGAGAATTCGCGCCACAAGGTGACGTCAAGTTTTCTGTTCAGCGCGCATGCAATAATAGTAACATTTATTTTCTTCTTGCAAATTTACGTATATTTATTATTTCCTTATATTTCTTTCACAGTACGTACTATTTATTGCAAAATATATGTTTATTCATCGAATTGTAACGATAAAAAATTGCGATTTACTTACACAAGCAACATATATATCTTATTGTTACCTATTTTACAAGAATTCTTGAGCATTTTGAAAATCATTTTCAATTTTCATATATAATTATTGGAATGTTATAAAAAATTGTGTTTCTATCATGTACTACAAGTTGCGTACAAAAGTTGCGAAGAGTATTATTTTTTATGCATAACTATTCTCTTTGTTATAGAATATGTCAAATAGAGCTGAAGCAGCGGATTGAATCCTTAACAGAGGAACTTCAAAGAATTAACGACGCACTACAATATCCGCTAGAGACAGATTTTTATGTAAAGAAACTTATTAATGCTAAGCACAAAATTACTATTGTTAGCAACATCTTACAAACCACTCAAGAGCGATTAAACAAAATTCATCAAGCTATCGAAAAGAGCACTGCTAAGAGAAAAACACTCTTAGATAATAGTTCTGCGTATAGTAGTACTACTGTTGAGTCGGATAAGGAAGAGCCAGCCAAAGTAGAAGCTGAGAAACAACAATAATTTTAAATGTAACTAATTATATTATTAATATTTTATTTTCAAATTATTACTTAACATTGATTACTTTGCAAGTTTTATAAAAGAAATTTCTTACAATTTTCATCGTAAATTATGGAAACTCCAGTAGTTAATTTATCATTACTTAGTATATTTATCATTATTTAGTATATAATTATAAATATAGTTAATATTTATATAGTTTATTTATTATTATAAATATTATAATTTATTTATTATAGATGAAGAACTCAAGACAGTTTATGATCCTTCTGAGGATTCGTATCTTTTAATAGATGCTTTGGAAGAAGATTTAGACATTCTGCATGCGATGAAACCTGTGATTTGTATAGAAATAGGTAGTGGTTCTGGTATAGTCATCACAGCTCTAGCAATGGCATTGAAAAAATATAATGCTCATTTTATTGCAATTGATATAATCATCATAACATAGAATATTGAAATTCAAAATTTCAAAATTAAAAATAATTTATGCTTTGCGAAAGAAAATTAAAAATGAAAAGTAGTTTATGCAAAAGCATAGAAAGAAAAAATCATCATAACATAGAATATTGAAATTCAAAATTTCAAAATTAAAAATAAGTTATGCTTTGCGAAAGAAAATTAAAAATGAAAAGTAATTTATGCAAAAGCATAGAAAGAAAAAATAAATACTCTATGCTATGATGATATTACATACACACACGCACACGCATGTACACATATACAAACATATTTTTATATCATCATAACGTATATATATATATATATATATATATATATATATATATAACATCATAACGTATATATATATATATATATATATATATATATATATATATATATATATATATATATATATATATATATATAACATATATATATATATATATAAATCATACACACACAAGTGTCATAGGTATAATACTTTGCATAAACTACTTTTTATTTTTCATTTCCTTTTGAAACATAAGCTATTTTTAATTTTGAAAATTTAAATATTCTACGTTCTAGCTTTGAAACACTACGTATAAATTGTTATATATATCTATGAAAGTATTCGATAGCTGTAAAACAATGTGTATTAATTATGGTATATGTGTATGTATATATATATATACTAGCAAATAACTTTGATGACAAATTATACATGACATAGATAATTTATATAAAGTGTTTCAGAGCTATCGAATAACATTTACACATATATATGACATTTTCTACGTAGTGTTTCAAAGCTAGTGAATAACTTTGATGACAAATTACACATGGCATAAGTCATGGCGGCGGTGGTGACAAGGCCAGAACTATTATTGGCCATGTTGGAAAATTTTAATAAAAAGTCTTCATCGTCTAACATAACCTAAAATATTTTAAATAAGAATAATGTTATATAAATTATAACATGTTATAAAAATTAATTAAAGACGATACTTACTTTGCTTTCTATTTCCATATATCTTATTCGCTAGCTTTGAAACACTATGTACAAATTGTGATATATATGTGTAAAAGGTATTCGATAGCTCTGAAACACTATATAAATTATCTATGTCAAGTATAACAATTCAAAGCCATCGAATGATTTTTTGATGACTTATGCCATGTGTAATTTGTCATCAAAGTTATTCACTAGCTTTGAAACACTACGTACAAAATGTCATATATATGTGTAAATGTTATTCGATAGCTCTGAAACATTTTATATAAATTATCTATGTCATATATAATTTGTCATCAAAGTTATTCGCTAGCTTTGAAACACTACATATAAATTGTTATATATATCTATGAAAGTATTCGATAGCTGTGAAACAATGTGTATTAATTATGGTATATGTGTATGTATGTGTATATATATATATATATATATATATATATAAAACATCATACACACACAAGTGTCATAGGTATAATATAAGAAAATAAATGGTTCAAATTTAAGACCTATGGAAAAGTCGGTCTTAATTTAATATTATTTATGGAAAATAATCATAATATTTCATATAAAATTAATGGAAAATAATCAATACGGGGGTAATAAAATAAAATAAAACGGAAAAAAAAAAGTAATGGTTGGTTTTAAAGTTTGGAAGCCCCATACTTTCCACCCAAACCAAATTCCTGGCGGATCGCAATATTATTTGAATAAATTAAAACTGAACTATGACTATATTGTATCGTATTAATAATATTATATTATAACCATATGTTATATTCTATGTTATGATGAGTTTTTCTTTCTATGCTTCTGCATAAACTACTTTTCATTTTTAATTTTCTTTCGCAAAGCATAAATTATTTTTAATTTTGAAATTTTGAATTTCAATATTCTATGTTATGATGATTATATCAATTGCAATAAAATGAGCATTATATTTTTTCAATGCCATTGCTAGAGCTGTGATGACTATACCAGAACCACTACCTATTTCTAAACAAATCACAGGTTTCATCGCATGCAGAATGTCTAAATCTTCTTCCAAAGAGCAATACGTAACTGAACGAAGTA